>JAJPUD010003750.1:48892-59282 GCA_023553655.1 Myrmecobius fasciatus
GAAAGGAAAGGAAAGGAAAGGAAAGGAAAGGAAAGGAAAGGAAAGTAAAGGAAAGGAAAGGAAAGGAAAGGAAAGGAAAGGAAAGGAAAGGAAAGGAAAGGAAAGGAAAGGAAAGGAAAAAATATAATATTTCTAGGATAACTATATAGGATGAAAAGCCTTCTCTAGATTCACCACTATAACAACAACAACAACAACAAAAAGAAAAAATTCGCTAAAGCAAAATTTGAGGAATATATTAACAGTTTTCTCATGACTTTCTGCTCACACAATTCTATTTGCCTACAAAGAATCTTCACTTAGATGTCCTGCTGCTTTTCCAAATTCATCGTATCTCTAAATAAATTCATTATTTCAAACAAATACCACCCTTCTCAAACACATACAGAGGATCATAAGATCATAGACCTAGAGCTAGACAATTATTGAGAGCATCTGATCCATTTTTTTTACAGATCAAGAAACTGAGGTCAGATGACTTATTCAAAGTCTAAGAAGTAATAATTGTGGCAGTGAGGATTTGAACCCAGATTTTCTAAGTGCAGACTTTTCCCACTACATCACATTATCTCTCCCAATGTTCATCCCTTCAATTTAACCTTTGATTTCGCTCTCCCATTCTATTTTCTATCCATGACAATACTCTACCAGTTTCTTGGTTAGAAATCTTGGAAGAAGCTTTGACTGCTTTAACTTCCTCTCTCCTATTTCCCAATAAAATCTATTAATTATTCCCTGCACTTTTTAGTTGTTTGTTTTTTGTTTGTAATTTTTGTTACTTGTTTCACACACAGCTAGGTGGTATACTAGAATACTAGGCCTGAGGTCAGGAAGATTCACCTTGCTCAGTTCAAATCTGGCCTTAGATACAACACTTGTGTGACTCTGGGCAAGCCATTTAACTCTATTTCCCTCAGGTTCCTCATCTCTAAAATAAACTAGAAAAGAATATGGCAAGCCACTCCAGTATCTTTTCCAAGAAAACTCCACTTGTGTTCCCAAAGAGTTGTATGTGACTGATCAAAAGTTATTCTTTATACTCCCATTTGTCTCTGTCACCACTGTAGACTAGTGAACCTCGTATTTTCAAATCTCTCCACTTTCTAATCTATTCTTCATAACACTTTCAGATTAACCACCCTAAAATACTACTTTCATCTGCTTTGCTCAATACTCTATTGTGGCTCTACCAAAGCATTGCACTGCAGTGCAGTCCCACCCTCTCTATGAAATCTTATGACTCAGTATTTTCCAAACAAAAATAAAATTACATTTAATTTTCTTTTCCCTTGTGCATTCTCTTTTTTCATAACAAAAAAGAGAGATCTTTTTATTTGCAGAGTAAAGAGTTAGAAAAAAGAAATTCCATCAGTATCAATGATTTAGAGCATGCCATGCTTTTCTAAAGTTATTGATAAATCTATCATTCCCTCCCTTGTCTTTTTTTTTCTTTTTTGCTTTTTGCTGAGACAATTGGGGTTAAGTGACTTGCCCAGGGTCACACAGCTAGGAAGTGTCTGAGACCAGATTTGAACTCAGGTCTTCCTGACTTCAGGGCTGGTGCTCTAACCACTGCGCCACCTAGCTGTCCCCCCCCCCTTGTCTTTTAAGGAGCAATAGTTGCATATCACTTTTGGAGGTAAAAACTATGGAAAGTTCCCCATTGCCAGTGGTTAAACATCCCAGTGACTTATTGGAACTGGTTACAAAACATGAACTTTTGTCTTCTCCAACCCTTCAACTCTCATAAGCCCTACTAACTATTCATTATGGTATAAAAAATGGTACATTGAACTTGGAGCCAAGAGAATTATATTTAAATCCAACCTCAAATACTAGCTGTATGGTTCTATTTAAATCATTTCACCACTTTAGACTAAAGTTTTTTCATCTATAAAATTGGGCTGAGGGGGGGAAGGGGTGCTGAATTTGATAACCATGAAGATCCTTCTATCTCTAACTCTATGAACTTCTCTTCCTTTACTAAAATTATCTCATCCACAGCCTGCCTTGGTTGCCCCCTTGCTTTATACTTGCATGTGGTTTCATTGCAGTTACTCCTCTGCAAAGGAAAATAAGCCAATGACATTATCTGCCCAGGTCCATAATAATACCTGCTAAAAGAAGAGAACTGGATGTCTTTTTGTGATGTTTATTATTTCTGATTTCTGATCTTTTACACCATATTGGCTAATTATGATTTTGCAAAGCACTAATAACATGTACTGAATAACAGATTAATAATGATTCATGAAGCACCTACTATATGCCAGTCACATATGAAATGTACATATGACAGGTACATATGAAAAAAGGATGAGTGAAGTAGTCCCTACATACAGTGAGTATGCATTAAAGTGGATATATTTAAAACACATACATAACAGCTTCAAGACCAGCAAGAATCTCATGTAGAAAATTCTTCTTAAGCTAAGTCTTGAAGGAATTTGGAGACTCAAAGAGGCAGAGAAATAGAGATGAAGGTAGAAGTGACGGTGTAGAGCTAGCCAGGTACAGGGAATAATCAATTTAAGAGCACAGTGTCAGCAGATTGAGTTTTGGTAGGGATAGTTGGAATGCCAGTTTTGGTTGGACTACAGAATATGTGTAGAAGAGTCAAGTATATTAAGACAAATAAGCTAGTAGGGAGCCAAATAATGAAGAGGTTTAAAAAAAATACCAAAGAAATGACTCCATATTTCACTATTTTGGTAAATTGGGAGTCACTGACATTATGAGTGAGATAATTAAAATATTATTTTAGAAAAATCATTTTGACAGTTTGTGGAGGAATGATTGGATTGGGAAGGTAAAACAACCAATTAGGATTCTATTATAATTGTCCAAGTAAGATATAGGTCCTAAGCTATATTACATGCAATATATAACAAGACTGTGTCATCTTTGATCTCACTAAAGGGGAATAGGTCCATGAGATGTCCAAAGAACTTCATTTTCTGAACAATATAGACCAAAGCTTCTTAAACTGTGATTTATGATCTTATATGGAGTCATGAAACTGAATGTGGAGGCCGCAAAATTATGATTTACCGTTAGTAAAAGTCTAATTTGTGCATCTATTTTATATACCTATATACCTGAGGTTGCATAAAATCTTCTCAGGCAAAAAGGGGTCATGAGTAGAAAAAATTTAAAAAGCACTAGTTTAGACTAGAGAAAAGTCTTGAGCCATGGCCTCAGGGGAGTGTAATATTCCTGTCTCTTTCAAGGGCATCAATTAAACCTGAAAAGGAAAATCTAAGTACAAAAAAGAGGAATCACTTGTACATAAGCTATAAAGAAATTTCTCTAGTTTACTTGAGCTCCCTTGTCAAAACATTCATAATATTTTTAGTGAAAGATACCAAAGAAGTGCCTCTCTCTATTGCTTCATTTCTCTCTAACTTACGAGAATACAAGGGTAACTTTATTTTTGTCCATCATTTTGATGGATCAACAAACAAGGACTGAATTTTGTTACTCCAAGTTGACTGGCTTTAGCAAGAATTACTCTTTAAGCAATTTCTATCACTCCTGTCCAATACTTTCTGTCCTTTTGCATTAATACCAGAAAGCGGCTAACTTTGCAAAAATATTCAGGGGAAAAAACCCTTAGTCTTCAAATCTGCATTTGAACTTTCTGAATTTTATTCATCCAGAGGCATGAAATCATTCACATGATGAGAAAATCCCCAAAGCCATCCATGTAATGTCTTTGAGTCATTTTCCACACAAGCAATCTGTGTAGTTTCCACCTTTCTATAGCAGCACAATGAACTGGGGGTGGAGGCATGGAAAGAAATAGATGAGTCTAATCAAAGAAAAAACTTTCCTTTCATTAAAAACAAAATTTCAAATCACTCATTCATTCAATGAAACAACATTTATCTAATACTTATTTTTGATGTATCTATTTTATATGCATTTCATCTCCCCACTAGAATGTAAGACTCCTGAAGATGAGTCTGTCACTTTAGCCTCTATATATACCCAGAGTATACAAAATGTAGTAACTGGAGGTAATTATTATATGTCATATATACTTAATAAATACATGTTCGTTGATTAATTACATGCTAATTTCTCATCCACAGTGACACAAAATAATCATAGCAATCAAAAAAGATCATGGCCAAAGATAACCTCTAGAATGACCCCTTGATAATTAGATGGAAAAAAATGAGAATCATTGATTTAGTGAGTATTTATTGGTAGAATGCGTTACCATATATCCAAGGCACAGTGCTAGGTGCTGGGAATACAAAGACAAAAAAATGAAACAGAACCATCCTTCAAGTACTTTATACTCTATTGGAGCTGAGGTAAGAGAGAATCATTGATTTTTCCCAATGTATAAGAATGAGATTGAATCCCAGGTCCATCTACTCCAAAGCCAGTTTCTATTTATTTGTTTGTTTTTTGAACTTAACTAGTGAGCTGCTTTTTACATCATTCTGAAGACACAAAGCCTGTTTTAGGGAAGTATCTGTCTACTTTACCCGACCACAACATTTACCTTCACGTATGAAAAATGCAAATCTTAAGCAGGATCTTTCATTGCAGACAAAAAAAGAAGAAACATAAATCAAGCTGATTATACATCTGAAGGGAGAGAATGACAACCACTTCATCATCATCACAGAGCATGGAGCTGACAGCTCCTAAGCAATAAGGCCAAACTGGGTGTGTCATCATTCCTCTACAACCAATTGGCATCAAGTAGGTAAGAACAGCAAGTAAAACACAAATACTTGAAGCAAAGGAAAAAGGCAGAGGTCTGGAATATGACTATTATACCTACCAAGTGATAAGCCTTTGCATTCCCTGAAAATGAGTTCTGCTAGCTACAGATGACAGCTTTTTAATATGTTTTTTTAAATTAAATCCCTTTTATGTGATCCCATGCCATCTGCTTCTAGAAATGACTCTATCATTTTTCTTGGCAGTGCTCCAAAATTATGTTGGATCCTATAACCTTCACTGCACAACTTGGAGAGGCAGCATGGTGGAGCAGACCAAATTCTACCTTTGGATTTGAAGAACTTGGATTCAAGTTTTGTTCTGTTACTTCCCATGAATTACCTTAAGCAAATCATGTGCCAGTTCTGTGCAACTTTAAAATGAATAGTTCAGACTAGATAGTTTCTGAGGTGCCATCCAATTCTCAGATCCTACTGCCTATATTTTCAAGTGGGCTAATTACAGAATATAACCGCCTTTATTTACTATAGACTATTTGTTAAAACAGTATGACTACATGTAATTTAAACCCAACAAGAGAATAGAAACTCCTACTTATCCCAAATCAAACAACCAACAAGTTAAAAATTTTAGAATTCAATAGTATCAATAAGCCTGTGTATTGAACTATGAAAATGAGAGCGCTTAAAATTCAGAAGTGCCTAGTTTTAAAATTGTCTAATATCTTATATAGCCATCATAATTGTTCTTTAATCATTCAATGATATCAATAGGCAACTAAGTGACACAGGAGATAGAGCACTGAAAATAGTAAGGAAGAACTGAGTCATTTACAGTTGTGTGACCCTAGGCAAGTCACTTAATTTCTATCTGTCTCAAATTCTTCAAACGCAAAAAAATGAGAATAAAGTCATCTTTATCCCAGGATTGCAGCTGGAATCAAATTTGATAAGATACATAAAGCATTTTATAAACTTTAAAGCATGAAATGATATTATTTATGATGATGAAGTTAATGAAATTATTCATTTAACTAGAATACTGATTCATCCTATCCATTCTAAAAATAGAGGTGTGCAATGTATACAGGCAACTCCTATATATACATATATGTATGTATGTATGTGTGTGTACATATATACATTTATGTATACACACAAATATGCATATGTAGGTATGTGTGAACATACACATACACATATATTTTCCTCCTACCACCCTCTATTCTAAGGGTGTATGGAAGCTGTTGCTGTATAAAATGGTCTCTCCATTCCTCAAAATTGCACCTAGGAAGGGATGGGAATAGGATAGAGACGTTTTTGAAACTCCATGTCAGAACTCATAATACTTTCACATTTCAATCAATCAACCAATAAACAAGCTTTGATTGAATGGCTACTACATAGCAAACCCTTTGGTAGGTGGCAGAGATACAGGTTTAAGGAATGAAACAAATCCCTACTTTAAAAAGCTTACATTCTAATGAAGGAGACAAAAACTACACATAGAGGTATACAAAGCTCAAATCCATTCTAATTTAACACCTAGTTAATACCCAGCTAAGCATGACTCATGCTTTATAAACCATGTACTTGGGTATATGGTGAAATAATTTTACCTGCAGCCAAAAATGCAATGTGCTTAATATGTATTAGTTAGCATACTCTATAACTAGAAATATAATGTCCAAATATCACCTACACACTGCATATGCCATAATCATGCCACAATGTATCTACTACAAGCACCTGTTACTATATGTATTTATACATATGCAGAAATAGATGTATACGCATGCATATATGCACACAACTGCATAATTTATAGCTAAAAATACCTACAGCTTCTACTGAATGAATCACTACCTTGTGATGTCAGAGGGTCTTGTGTAGTTCAATGAAACCATGATCTATGTTGTGGAGAGTTACCCAGATGGACAGATCATAGTGGAGATTTCTGACAAAAGGTGATCTACCAGAGAAGAAAAAAACAAATCATTCCAGTCTCTTTGACAAGAAAACAACATGTAGGGCTTGGTGTGTCATGTGGATTACAAAGCATTAGACAAACTGAATGACTAAATTAAAAAAAATATACAAAACAGATTACAAACTTGCTATAGCCTACATTTCTCCATCTTTTATGACTTTTTTTTTCTTCCACAGACTTCCACATAGTTTTACTGTGATGCCTACTTGAAGAAGAAAAGAAGATAAAGGAGAAAGAGAAGAAAGAGCAAAAATGTGGGATAATGAACAACCCATTTGTTTCACTGGAATCCTTGAAATGTTGAGAGAAAGCAAGGAAGGTATATTGGATAGCTGCCTTATAGTGAAAAAAATGGAAACACATGACAGGAGAGGTAAGCAAGATAGGTTGGAATCTGCCTCACTGGAGATAACACCCACATCAGTGAGATCACAGGTCCATTTTGGGAGATGAAGGAAACGGGAAGGGCTTCATATAGAACATGAGTTCTTAATCTGAGGCCCATTAATATGTTGTTTTTCAAATTTATTTGGATAACTATATTTCAATAAAATTGATTTCCTGTAAAGTCTATTTATTTCATTTTATGCATTGAAAAGCATTCTGAGAAGGGGTCAGTAGGTTTCAACAGTCTGCCAAAGATATCCATGATTCAAAATGTTATGAACTCCCAGCATAGAAGATAGAATTGAACTGAATTGAATTGAGCCATGAATGAAACCTGAGATGATTAGTTTCCACAAATAATTAAAATAATGCAAAGAAAAAGAAAGAACAATAGCAAGACAGTCAACTCTGAATGACTAAGATGATCAGTTTTGGTCCTGAAGAACAGATAGAAGAACCAGCCTCCCTCATTTAAGTAGCAGGGTAGGGGCTACAAATTTAGAGACATGCTGATGAAAGTATTCCAGCTGGTTTTATCTAATTATTCTTACTTTGTTACAAGGAAAAATTTATTGCATAGGTCACAGGAGGATATCACCAGAAATGACAAAGATGTTTAAAAAAGAAGATATTACTAAAACTTCTTATTAACCCAAATGAATAAAAGATCTGGGCTGGCCAAAATAATCACCCTACTTTGTAACAAAAGCAAAGAGGATTCACTTCAATGTGAGCTAGACTAGTGTGAGACACATGGATCTTAAAGTCTATCTATCACTCTATCTACATATTCCACCTGCAGACATAAAAAAAAATCTTTTCCAGATTAGTAAAAATCTGCCAAAAATTGGGGACTTCTTTTAAAAACCCAAGCCCATCTTCACACTCCCAATGCAAAGTCCTAAAAACAAAAACAAAAACAAAAACAAACAAACAAACAAAAAAACCTTTAGTCAAATATATTACTATCCTGCCTTTTTCTACTCTCTATTTCTTTGATGTATATCTAGTTGGTACAGTAGATAAAGTGCCAGGGCTGGGTTCAGGAAATCCTGTGTTCAAATCCAGACTCAGACCTTTAGTAACTCTGTGACCCAAGGCAAGATACTTAACCATGCTTGCCTCAATTTCCTCATCTGTAAAAATGAGCTGGAGAAGGAAATGGCAAACCATTGCAGTGTCTTTGCCAAGAAATCCAAATGGGGTCAACAAAAAGTTGTACACAATTTAAATGACTGCACAACAACAAAAATTCTCTGATAGTCTGCTTCTGTTTGCTCTAGAATGGTAATGAGTAACCTATTTTAACATATTCCCTGTTAAGTAACAAGGACTTTGTAACTCTATAATGACCATTACTTTCATCCAGGTGGACTGGTAGAATCATCTTGTTGATAATCTTTACCAGGAAGTTGAAATTTTGTAGAGCTTCTAGGAGACTGTAATGGAACTATTCAATATGAATCCTGAAGCAAATCACAGCCTCTGAATTTACCTTACCCTAAATGAATGTAAGATCTTTGAAATCTTTCTTTTGCCTATATACAGTAGTTATTTCATAAATATCTGTTGATTGATTTTATCTTTGCCTTCCCAATGTTTAGCACAAAGCCTGGTATATAAGGATCAAATAAATGCTTGTTGAATGATTGATTGGTGGAGACAACAAGATTTATACCCCTAGAAAATTATGGGAATTAAAATATGCTTAATTATGTATGAATTGTGTTATTAGTCTTGTCCAATAACCTATAGTGGTTTTTTTATACATACAAAGAAATGTTTATAAGAAATTTTAATCTTGGGGTGGAGTCAAATTTGCAGAGATCAGACAGGAGTCTCTGTAACCTCCTCTAACCTTCCCTCAAACCAACAACAGATGAAGCCTCTAGATTGGTTTTGAAGTCAAAGAATCCACAATATCTGGAGTACAACCCATTTCTAGAAGAAGATACCCTGGAAGAACTTCAAAAGAGGTCTGTTTTAATTGGGCAGGGGGGTGGTTTGCCCAACCCAGACTGCAGCACAGGAAGACCAGGGCAGGGAGCTGGAGCAGGAGTTGGAGCATTGTGGCTTTCACAACCAGGAATCTTCTGTGGGCCTCTTGGGGTCAATCCGTCCTGATTGTGAGCAGATGGTTTGGAAAACTTGCCTTTTGTGGGGAGTAGATTGTGAACCACTGAATCCCTGATGAGCACTGGACCTATTTGCCATTACACAGCACCCTAAAGCAATCAATCAATCAGCAGAACTGCCCAGCACCTGAAATAATTCAATCACCAGAACTGCCCCAGGGCAAATTAGAGCATCTGTCCCTCCTTTGCCTTGAGCAGACCTTACACCTTTTAAAAAAAATGAATTAAAAAAACAAAAAGAACTCTCACCATAGACAGCTTTTATGGAGAGAAGGAAGAACAGACCTCAAATCATGAGGTCCCCAAAGGTAAAGCAACTCCAGAAAAAGCCCCAAAGAGACACATAAGCTGGACCCTATGTCACAAGGCAGACTGAAGATAGCATAAAGGATCTTAAAAGAGAGTTAGAAAAAATATGGGGAAATGAAATGAGATCATTGCAAAAAAAAATGGAAAAAGAATGCAATGAACAAAAAAAGTAATTGGTCAATTACAAAAGGAACTAAAAATAGTAACTGAAGAAAATAAGGCATTAAAAATTAGAATCGAACAAATGGAAGTAAATGACTCAACAAGACTTCAAGAATCAGTCAAACAAAAACAAAAAAATGAAAAGATAGAAGAAAATATGAAACAACTCCTAGGAAAGGCAACTGACCTGGAAAATAGATCTAGGAGAGAATCTAAGGATTATAGCGCTTCATGAAATCCATGATGAAAAAAAGAACCTAGACACTATCTTCCAGGAAATCATGAAAGAAAACTGCCCTGATATTTTAGAATCAGAAGGCAAAATAACTATTGAAATAATCCACCAATCACCTCCTGAAAGAAACCCAAAAATTAAATCCCCCAGGAATATCGTGGCTAAATTTCAGAACTATCATACCAAGGAAAAGATATTGCAAGAAGCCAGAAAGAAACAATTTAAATATTGAGGAGCCACAATTAGGATTACCCAGGACCTAGCAGCTTCCACTTTAAAGGATTAAAGGGCCTGGAATCTGATATTCCAGAAAGCAAAGGAACTGGGATTACACCCAAGAATAATCTATCCAGCTAAAATGAGCATTATCTTTCAGAAAAGAAGATAGACATTCAATGATATAGGTGAATTTCACCTATTTCTAATGAAAAGACCAGAACTGAACAAAAAATTTGATCTCCAAACACAAAAC
>JAJPUD010003750.1:64282-109446 GCA_023553655.1 Myrmecobius fasciatus
TAATAGACTGATTTAGTATCACAAAGAAACTTGTCCTACTTTATAAAGGAAACAGGAGGGAAAGGGAAAAGAAAGGGAAAGACTAATAGAAGGGAAAACAGAAGAATAAAGGGAAAGGTGTAAAAAAGGGGTAGGGCTCTAAAGGGGAAGGATTGTTTGAAGGTAGTGATTATCAAAAGCAAAATACTAGGGAGGAGGGAAAGGGGATAGGAAAGAGAAAAGCATAACCTAGGATAAATAAGATGACAGGAAATACAGAATTAGTTATTTTAACTGTAAATGTGAATGGAATGAACTCTCCCATAAAGCAGAAGTGGATAGCAGATTGCATTAAAAGCCAGAATGCAACAATATGCTGTTTACAAGAAACACATTTAAAGCATTATAATACATAGAGAGTGAAGGTAAAGGGCTGGAGCAGATTCTATTATGCTTCAGATGAACAAAAAAAGGCAGGGGTAGCAATCCTGATCTCAGATCAAGTAAAAGCAAAGATAGATCTAATTAAAAGAGATAAGGAAGGAAACTATATCTTACTAAAGGATACCATAGAAAATGAAGCAATATCAATACTAAACATATATGCATCAAGTGGTATAGTATGGAAATTCCTAGAGGAAAAACTAACAGAGATGCAAGGAGAAATAGACAGCAAAACTATACTAGTGGTGGATTTGAATCTTGCTTTCTCAGAATTAGATAAATCAAACCACAAAATAAATAAGAAAGAAGTTAGGGAGGTAAACAAAATGTTAGAAAAGTTAGGTATGATAGATCTTTGGAGGAAATTAAATGGAGACAGAAAGGAGTTTATTTTTTTCTCAGCAGTTCATGGAATTTATACAAAAATTGACCATGTGCTAGGACACAAAAACCTCAAAATCAAATGCAAGAAGTCAGAAATAGTAAATGCATTTTTTCAGATCATGACTCAATAAAAATCACATGCAATATAAGGCCAGGAGAAAATAGGCCAAAAAGGCAATTGGAAACTAAATAATCTCATCCTAAAGAATGAATGGGTGAAACAGCAAATTACAGACACTAATTTCATCCAAGAGAATGACAATAATGAGACAACATACTAAAATTTGTGGGATGCAGTCAAAGTCATAAAGAGAAATTTTATATCTCTAGATGCTTATTTGCATAAAGTAGAGAAAAAGAATATCAATGAATTGGGTTTACAACTAAAAAAGCTAGAAAAAGAACTAATTAAAAACCCTCAAATACCAAATTTGAAATCCTAAAAATAAAAGGAGAGATTAATAAAATTGAAAGTAAAAAAACCTATTGAATTAATAAATAGAACTAAAAGTTGGCTTTATGAAAAAACCAACAAACTAGATAAACCTCTAGTTAATTTGATTAGAAAAAAGAGAGGAAAATCAAATTGTTAGTCTCAAAAATAAAAAGGGAGAGCTTTCCACCAATGAAGAAGAAATTAGAGCAATAATCAGGAGTTACTTTGCCCAACTTTATGCCAATAATTTGATGACCTAAGTGAAATGGAGGAATATCTATAAAAATATATATTGCCCAGATTAATAGAAGAGGAAATAAATTACTTAAATAGTCCCATTTTAGAAAAAGAAATAGAACAAGTCATTAATCAACTCCCTAAAAAAATCACCAGGACCAAATGGATTTACATGTAAATTCCACCAAATATTTAAAGAACAATTAACTCTAATAGTATATAAATTATTTGAAAGAATAGGGAATGAAGGACTCCTACCAAATTCCTTTTATGACACAGACATGGTATTGATACCTAATCCAGGCAGAACAAAAACAGAGAAAGAAAATTATAAATGAATCTCCCTAATGAATATTGACGCAAAAATCTTAACTAAAATATTAGCAAAGAAATTACAGAAAATCATCCCCAGAATAATATACCAAGCCAAGTAGAATTTATACCAGGAATGCAGGGATGGTTCAATATTAGGAAAACTATTAGCATAATTGACTATATAAATAACCAAATTAACAAAAAACATATGATTACCTCAATAGATGCAGAAAAAGCATTTGATAAAATCCAACATCCATTCCCATTAAAAACACTAGAGAATATAGGAATAAATGTACTTTTCCTTAAAATAGTCAGTAGCATCCATTTAAAACCATCAGCTAGCATCTTCTGTAACAGTGATAAACTGGAACCATTCTCAGTAAGATCAGGGGTGAAACAAGGTTGCCCACTATCACCATTACTATTTAATATTGTATTAGAAATGTTAGCTTTGGCAATAAGACAAGAAAAGAGATTAAAGGAATTAGAGTAGGCCATGAGGAAACCAAATTATCACTCTTTGCAGATGATGTGATGGTATACTTAGAGAACCCTAGAGAATTAACTAAAAAACTATTAGAATTAATCCACATCTTTAGTAAAGCTGCAGGATACATATTAAATCCACATAAATCATCAGCATTTTATACATCACTAACAAAATCCAACAGCAAGAGATACAAAGAGAAATTCCATTTAAAATAACTGTTGATAGTATAAAATATTTGGGAATATATCTTCCAAGGGAAAGTCAGGATCTATATGAGCAAAATTACAAAACCCTCTCCACACAAATAAAGTCACATCTAAACAAATGGAAAAATATCAAGTGCTCTTGGATAGGTCGAGCAAATATAATAAAGATGGCAATACTACCTAAACTAATCTATTTATTTAGTGCTATACCAATCAAACTCCCAAGAAATTATTTAACTGACCTAAAAAAATTCATCTGGAAAAACAAAAGATCAAGAATTTCAAGGGAATTAATGGAAAAAAAAATAGCAAATGATTGTGGCCTAGCTGTATCAGATCTAAAACTATTTTATAAAGCAGCGACCATCAAAACCATTTGGTACTGGCTAAGAAAAAGAGTAGTTGATCACTGGAATAGTTTAGATTCATAGGACAAAATAGTCAATGACAATAGTAATCTAGTGTTTGATAAATCCAAAGACCCCAGCTTTTGGGATAAAAACTCACTATTTGAGAAAAACTGATGGGAAAATTGGAAACTAGTATGGAAGAAACTAGGCATAGACCCACACCTAACACCATATACCAAGATAAGGTCGAAATGGATTCATGATCTAGACATAAAGAATGATATTATAAACAAATTAGAAGAATGTAGGATCGTTTACCTCTCAGATCTGTGGAGGAGGAAGGAATTTGTGACCAAAGAGAAACTAGAGATCATCATTAATCACAAAATAGATAATTTTGACTATATCAAGTTAAAAAGTTTTGTACAAACAAAATGAACACAGACAAGATTAGAAAGGAAGCAATAAACTGGGAAAACATTTTTTACATTCAAAGGTTCTGATAAAGGGATAAAGAATTCAAGCCATTCTCCAATTGATAAATGGTCAAAAGATATGAACAGACAATTTTCAGATGAAGAAATTGAAACCATTTCTAGTCACATGAAAAGGTGCTCCAAATCACTATTGATCAGAGAAATGCAAATTAAGACAACCCTAAGGTACCACTACACACCTGTCAGATTGGCTAAAATGACAGGAAAAGATAATGACGAATGTTGGAGGGGATGTGGGAAAACTGGGACACTGATACATTGTTGGTGGAACTGTGAACGGATCCAACCATTCTGGAGAGCAATCTGGAACTATGCTCAAAAAACTATCAAACTGTGCATACCCTTTGACCTAACAGTGTTTCTACTGGGCCTATATCCCAAAGAGATCTTAAAGGAGGGAAAGGGACCCACATGTGCAAGAATGTTTGTGGCAGCCCTTTTTGTAGTGGCTAGAAACTGGAAACTGAATGGATGCCCATCAACTGGAGAATGGCTGAATAAATTGTGGTATATGAATGTCATGGAATATTATT
The DNA here is from genome assembly GCA_023553655.1 of Myrmecobius fasciatus. Taxonomy (NCBI): domain Eukaryota; kingdom Metazoa; phylum Chordata; class Mammalia; order Dasyuromorphia; family Myrmecobiidae; genus Myrmecobius; species Myrmecobius fasciatus. The sequence goes on from JAJPUD010003750.1 coordinate 68,157, forward strand.
CTGTGAGAAACAAACAGCAGGATGATTTCAGAGAGGCCCTATATGAACTGATGCTAAGTAAAATGAGCAGAATCAGGAGATCATTATACACAGCAACAAGACTATATGATGATCAATTCTGATGGACATGGTTCTCTTCAACAATGAGGTGATTCAAACCAATTCCTATTGTTCAGCGATTGGATTTGTCATAATTAGACTATCTGTCATCTAGGGGTGGAATGGGGAAGGAGGGGAAAAATTTGGAACAAAAAAAATTTTGCAAATGTCAATGTAGAAAAATCACTCCTATGTTCTGTAAATAAAAAGCTTTAATAAAAAAAAGTTTTAAATAGGGGAAAAAAAGTTTTAGTCTTTATGTTTCACCAATGTTTCAGCTATTTCAAATCTTCCTACACTCAGGCCTCCTCCAATGCATCAGAAAGCCTATTTCTGTGCTGGTGAGGAAGCATCTGGACTGTTGGATAATGTGTGTGGGCAATCAAAATGATTGATTTTTGTCTTTGCATCCCTAGAGCTCAACACAGTGCCTTGAATATAGGTTCTTCAAACATATTTGTCAAATTGAATTATAGAAGAATGGACACTCCTTTGTATTTTAAAGGTTCCCTTTGTTTTGGACCTCAATACTATATTAACACCAAACCCCATTTGCCAGAAAATGATGCATTCTTGAATCCATGTTTTAATTCTTTACAGATTATTAAATAACAAGCTTTCCAAATAATGGAACTTGGTGTCATCTTCCAGATTTGTCAGGGAATGATACATATTTCCCTAAGGCTTAGGATGTATCCATAACACTTTTCTCTTTTTTAATGAGAGGAAAATGGTGTTAAAAATCTCATTTGGCACAACCACTAAGCAAGCATAAACCAGGGCTACTGCTCTTTCCAAATCTTTGTGGATTAATCATTTTCTTCAAAGTTGGGACATCTCTTTCAAAATGTACACTACTATATGGTAGAAGGGAGGGGGAGGCATTCTGTCAAAACAGACAAAGGAAAGTGAACTAGCTTGAGGGAATACAACCCAAGGGCTTGGCCCCCAATTTCTTTATGCTCAAACCCACTGAGCTAATGAACCGCAGACCAGGAGATATTAGGAACTACAAACAAAAAGATCACATAAGTTTGCCAAATGCAAATATTTTGGCTCAAGTTGGAAACATTATATTGGTTAGTGACACACAAATTTAAAAAATAACAAAACCAATATTCTCTTGAAATCCACCACATGCTGAGGGGAGAATATGTAATCAATTCCAGTATTGAGCAGAAAATCTTTTCCCCCATGCATGAGAAGATTGTAGATAAATATTACTCTCATAGCACTACCAGAAAGAAAAAATGTTCTATTGGTATATTTTATTATCTTAGGCAAAGTCCATTGATTTCCACATTTTCCCAATCTCTATTATTAAAACTATTCAATATTCTACTCTGGACTATAGTTTAATAACTGAGTTGGAAGAAGAGTGACCTTCTTCATTTGGTTAATCAGTACTTTGGGTAGAAAAAAAATTTGCATAGGCGTGTTTAAAGCTGGCAAAGTATAGTCCATAAGGTGGCACCTCCCACGCACATCAACCACCAGTCCATATGCCTTCTCATCAGTACAGCAATAGGCTTTCTCCTTAAGTGAAGGAGGCCCAAGTGTGCAGCATTATAACCAAAACTTTCAGGGGATTTTAAAGGGATTAGAGCTCTCATATTCCCCTTTGGATGTGTAAATAGATAATATAAGACAAGATAATTAACACAGTTAATATAATTGTTATGCTGTTAGGCATTATAATAAAGGAGCTGGTGGCTCAGTGGATTGAATGTTGAGTCAGGAAGACCTGACTCACACACTTATCAGTCAGTCATGTGACTCAGTCATGTGACTCCTCAGTTTCCCCATCTGTAAAATGGAAATAATAATAGTACCTCCTGCTCAGGGTTGTTGGGAAGGTCAAATGTAACAATATTTATAAAAAAAAAAAAAGCCCTTTGCATAATCCTTAGAATATAGTAGATATTATATAAATGCTTATTATTTGTTCATTCCTTTCTTTTTTTTTTCTTTTGTTCTTTGTTTTTTTGCTGAGGCAATTGGGGTTAAGTGACTTGCCCAGGGTCACACAACTAGGAAGTGTTAAGTGTCTGAGACCAGATTTGAACTCAGGTCTTCCTGACTTCAGGGCTGGTGCTCCATCCACTGTGCCACCTAGGTGCCCCCCATTCCTTCTTTAAGATACTTTAATTCTGAGTTTGCTAGAGAAATAAATCCTGCTGTTCTAAAAATAAAAGATGTCAATAAAAAAGATGCAAATACAAAATAAATAATCCAAAACCACCCCTAGCACTATCACTACCCATACCTCAGCATTATGAGTACTAATAATTTGATTACATTTTAAGAACTGAATTTAGTAAGATAGTTTATACAGGAAGTGGTAAAAATAATAATATTTATATTTATATAGTGCTTATTATATGCCAGGCAATGTGTTAAGCTCTTTATAATTATCTCATTTGATCATCATATCAACTCTGGGAGGTAGGTGCTATTATTATCTACATTTTACAGGAGAAAAAGTAAGTGACTTGCCTAGGATAAAGTGTCTGAAGACAGTTCTTCCTAAATCCAGAACTGATGATATCTTCCACGCTGGTAGTCACAGAATCTTACTCAAGGAAGTTAATATGTAAAACACATTATGAACCATAAAATATTTCTTGTTCTTGTGTTCAGTCATTTTAGTACTGTTCAACTTTTTGTGATCACATTTGGCATTTTCTTGGCAAAGATACTGGAGTGAGTTGCCATTTCCTTCTCCAGCTCATTTGACAATTGAAGAAACTAAGGTAAACAGAGTTAAGTGACTTGCCTAGGTTCACACAGATAATAAATATCTGAGAATGGATTTGAATATAGATCCTCTCATTGAAAAAGAGAAAACTGTTATGGATACATATTAAATCTTAGGGGAATGTGTATATTATTGTCAGACAAATCTAGAAGATAACACCAGGCTCCACTATTTGAAGAGCTAGGTGACTCATGGGCTAAAGTACTGGTCTTAGAAAGAAGACTCATCTTAATGAGTTCAAATCCAGTCTATGATACTTACTGTGTGGTTCATCGTCAGCTCACTGCCCAAGTGCCACATAAATGCTACTTTCATCATCCTCCTTATCATCATCATAATCATCCTTATCATTATAAACTAAAGGCCTTGTTGTTTTGCTGTCCATAAAGAGACAGGAGTATTGATTAATGAAAGCTAATATGAGATGGAAATATAGTAGATTCTGTAAATGAGTCCTGAGGGGTGAGAGGGATCAAAAACCATGAAGTTACTGGCCAACAGACAAAATTAAAGGGGAAGCGTCTGGAGTAGGGAAGCAAGATTAAGCAGAGGAGAGATATATATGGAAGAATCCAAAATAAAAAGCTGTAACAAAAGTCCTTGAGATTGAAAATGTCTTTTCATCCAGTCATCTTTTGAATATCCCATAAATCTTGGTATCCTATCCTTCGTTCTGTATACTTATAACAGTTCAATACATTAAGCTCTGATAATTTTTGCAATCTGCCATCTTCTCAAGGAAGCTGCAAAAAGAAAAATCTTAGTGTGATCATAGCAGAGGAAGGCAACTTTAAGTTTGAACATGTTTGAATATGAACTGAGATTCCAGATTATATCTTCCAAAAGTCCTTCCACTCCACAAAGTACTAGATTCATCCATGACTGGCAATAGGAATGCACCATGATCCCAGGTTACAAATTTCTTGTTCTTTGATTAGTATTTGGAAGTAGGAGCAAAAGGGAAAAGATGTGTCCTACAAAGAAATGACAAGTGGAAAATTATGTAAATTAAAATAATAAAGACAATTGTAGGTAGACCCAGTAGTTCCACCTACACTTCTCAGATGGTCAATTTGTTAAGTGCAGATCTTATATCATTTCCCATCTCATCCTCCTTCAATAAAGCCTAGGGACTCCCTATTATATCCAGCATCAAATATAAAATCATCCATTTGGCTTTTAAACTGCCTTTTGACTTTTCCAGACGTCTTATTCCTTATCCCTCTATATAATCAATAACACTGACCTCCTTGCTATTCCTCAAACAAGATATTTTATTCTCAGCATTGGGTATTTTCACCAAATGTGTCTCATTCCTGGAAGCTTCTCCTTCATCATCTGTGTCCTGGCTTCCCTGGCTATTTATTTTCATTATTTTCATAACTCAGTTGAAGTTCTACTTTTTACAAGAAACTGTTCTCTGGCCTCCTTAATCTTACTACCTTCCGGGGGCAGCTAGGTGGCACAGTGGATAGAGCACCAGCCCTGAAGTCAGGAGTACCTGGGTTCAAATCTAGTCTCAGACACTTAACACTCCCTAGCTGTGTGACCCTAGGCAAGTCACTTAACCCCAATTGCCTCAGGAAAAAAAAATCTTTAAAAAAAAAGACAATTTAGGGGCAGCTAGGTAGCACAGTGGATAGAGCACCAGCCCTGAAGTCAGGAGGACCTGAGTTCAAATCTGGTCTCAAACACTTAACATTTCCTGGCTGTGTGACCCTGGGCAAGTCACTTAACCCCAACTGCCCCAGCCAAAAAAAAAAATAAAAAAAAAAAATCTTACTACCTTCCTTCTGAAATTATCCCCCTCCATTTGTCCTATAAATCTATATCTATAAATGTAGATATAAACCAAAACACATACTCCCACACACATACACATCTTGTTAGTGCACAGTTATTTGTATGTTCTCTCCCCTCTTCTCTCACCCTCATTGGATTGCTAACTCCTTGAAAGCAGGAAGAGTTTTTGGTAGTGTAAGGGTTTCTTTGCATTCTCATGGTTTAGCACAGTACCTGACACACAGAAAGTATTTATTGACTGACTTAGAGTAGCATTCTGACTAGAAGTGATGACTGGATATATTTGATTACAGTCAGAGAAATTTCTCCCCTCTCCCTCCAAGGACTGTTGTTGGTTGCCCTATTTTTTTATATTTCACTTTGGTTTGCTTGATGATGGATTCGAGGCCAACCTGAACTTGTTCAGTACAACATGGGTCACTATAGAAGACTGGAGTCAGAAAATATTGATATGAAATGGTAGGAATGAAAAAAGAATGTTTTAGTTGGAGAAGTACATAGCATTTAATGTAATGTTTCTATGAGAAGAAAAGAAGTACAAGTGTTTTGGTGACCAATTTTATGTATATAGTACTTTAATTTTTTATTTAATTAAATTTTAATTTATGAAATAAAACAAGAATTTCCATAACACTAGAATAAAAAATGTTTGCACATGAAACTGAAAATCTATTATATACAACTTGCCATTCCTCTTAAATATATAACAAAGGTAGCATGTAAAATTCTTTTTTTCACTTTTTTTCTGTCCTCTCCTACCCCTGTCCTAGACATGGCTAACAGACACAAATACAAATATGTGTGTATACATACACATATATACATACAAGTATACATATACACAAATATATATATATATACATATATAAAATCATCCATTCATGATTCTATTTACCAGCTCTTTTACTTTATGGTTTGCAATGTAGTTTACATTTAATCCACACAATGGCTCCGGAAAGTAGGTTATTGTTATTTCCATTTTACAGATGAGGAAATTGAGGCAAAGATATTAAGGGATTTGCCAAGAATCACATAGTGAATAAGCATCTAAGGCAGGATTTGAACAGATTTTCTGTCTCCAAGTCTAGCACCCTAAAAAGTATATAACATAGTGCAGCAACACATACATTGTCATAGCATTTGGTTTGGAGAGCTGGATCTGTCTTGTTCCAAGATTAATCAGTGGAGAAGGGTTATATTTTTAGAGATAATGAATTTAAAAGGGTCAATTACTGTATCTACCCCTACAGGGTGGCATTTTCCCCACAGAGGGCATTATTTTAAGGTGACAAAGCATGTAAGGCAGTACCATGGTCCTTTATCCCTTCAAGAGAGAGGTTAGTCTATTCAAAAGAAACAGGCATTTTAAAGATTAAGTTAGGCAGTAAGAAACTGAAAGGGGCGGAGGGAAGAAGCAGAAAACCATATGTGGAGGATAAGAAATCTCTTCTGCTCCCTGACAAATGATGGAGGAAAATGTGTTCAAGGTCAAATTTCCTGACTTTCTACTCCATCCTTCATATAACTACCAAAATATTTATTTAAGTTCACTGACCCCAAAGTTTAAGAATTCTTGTTCCAATCCTAGTCCCAGGTTTTAATATAAAGACAATAACAAATGAGATTGGAAGTTTACAAATTGTTCTCTATATAGATTACTTCATTTGATCTTTATAAGAGCCCTATGAAGAAGAAACCAAAGGACTCCTTTACCACCATTTCACAAGTAAGAAAAGTTAGGTTCACAAAGCACAAGTGACCCAATATAGGTAGAAAAAATCAAAGGTAAAATTTGAATCTAACACCCTATGGATTCCAAGTCTAGAATGTATGGCTCCATACTACTTTGCCTCTAGTGAGCTATAATGTCATACAATGATTTGGAAAAGCAAACCACCAAATGATCTGTTGCAAATATGCTCTTTCCACTTATCCCAGATTTGAAAAATTAGGAAATGCTACCAAGCCTTTATTAGCCCTATAAAATTGTCCTCCCTCCCCACTTAACCTTTTTCCAGGCCTCTCTGGAAATAATCTCCCTGTAATAGAAAAAGCTTCATATATAGCTGACTACCCTGCCTGCTAAGTGAACAGACAGGTCAACTTTCTTTTCAAAATGCTGATTAAATATTTACTGATTTAGGAACAGTTCTTAGAGAGAGGCATAAGACCATATGTATAATACTCATCATAAAATGTTGATCAAATGCATCTTTTGGTACCCAACTCCAGTCATTTTAAATGCAGATCACTATTAATATATGAAAGTTCCAGGTACTATTCTCTGCATTTGTTGGAGGAAACATCCTGCTACATCCATCTAAAGCACTGGGGAAATATCTGTCAGACTCAGGAGTAAGAATGCCAGATAGACAATGTACATTTCAAATCCATTAAAACCCCAGAAAATCACAGCTTTTGTGTGTGTCTGTGTCTCCTCAATGTGATTTTTTTTAAAAATTTACCCCTGCAAGCCGAGCTGGAGAAGGTGGGAAAAATATTAACTACTCCAAACCTATTTTTTTGCCATCACAACCATGACCTCTACTCCTGTCCTCCAGGGAAGATATTGAGACACAAGCCATTTTAGAAAAGGGGCTTATAAATTAACTGACAGATTTTTATTTCAATTTCATGAGCTCCAGCTTTTGCTAGTCTTTTATTCTTAGCATTTATGTCTTGAAATTCTCTTCTTCTTTTCAGTAATTGTCCTTTCTTCCCCATTCACATTTATTTCTTCTATATTCTAATCCTCTCCAAACTGCTAGACTTTGTATTGAATGTGACTTCTCACCCTTTGATCCACTAACTGGCTTTTCACCAGCCTCTAATCTCCTTTCCAGCTATGCACACAACCTGGACCTTCCTGCTATCAATTCAACCCATTCTCCACACTCCTATTAACACTCCTTTCTTCTTTTCTTTTCATCTTTCCCTGTGTATGAGGTTATCAGCTTTCATTTTTCTCAAAAACCCTTGTTTGAGTCTTTTTTTTTTTGCAATGTCTAGGAAATGTCACCTTTAATCTTATTTTCACTTCTTCAAACACTGCATACTTTTTTGCCTTGATTAATTTATATTAATGCTAAGATTTATTACACTGACTTCTAACCAGAGCACTGCTTGCGTTGTATAATATAAAGGAAATCAATTAGGATTCATAAAATAAAGAAGAATAATTATTCAAAATTATTACATTTATGCACATCTATGACTGGAGATTTGGAGAGAGAAAAAAAATAAATTTCTACTGGCTGCTTGCTCTTCTGGTGCATAAATAAAAGAAAAACTCCCTCTTTTATTCCCATAAGACATATAAACACACCTGTATGACATTGCCATTGTAATTCTTCCCTTTATGAAGAAAGAAAACATTTATTTTTCAAGTCAGAAATGACATGAATTCCCAGAGTATGTAGTTGGAGGGCTTTCTCAGAAAGGTTGGGTTTTTCTGGCCTCATGCAGTTCAGGGAATTTGGACAAGACTGAATATTGTCATCATACTTTCAAGGTAAAATATTTCCAGAAATAGGTCATTAAAGACCAGTTAAGTGGAGTCCTAAGACAAGCCATGCTAATTAGCATGTAATTTGCAAGTTATATAAATGTCTCATTTTAAAACCACAAAAATTAAACAATTACTTGTAATATAATTTTCATAATGAATACAATATTGTAGATTCTCCTAATTTAATTCATTTGGGGCCCCATCTTATAGAGATTTAATTATGTATGCTCAGTAACATGTGTTTAAGCAATCACGGTATTCAGTCACCAGCAGTAGGGCCTGCAAACTCCAATTTCCATTTCACCCACATTGGACTAAAGACTTGATCTATTTGTCTGTAACAAAGAGAAGAGGGAGTTGTGACCTGGAATAACAGTGGAAGATAGGCATATTCTTGAAATACACACACCACCAACACTACCAACAACACTACCACCAGCTCTCAATAATGAGCTATACACAAAGAAAAAATCTTTAATGTAATCGGAAAATGTGTCTAATAAGTAGCTTACTCATTAGGAAGATAGGAAGAAAGGGAAAAAAAGAAGCAATGGAAAGAGAGAGAGAAACAAAGGGGGATGAAGGAGAGAAAAATGGAGAAATGAATGAAGGAGAATTGGGGGAAAAGGAAGGGAGAGGATTAAAAATATGAAAAAGGGGAAAAGGTACATAAAAGAGAAAATTTAGGAAAATTAAGGAGGCTAGGAAGGAGTAAAGGAAGCTGTTTGTTTTGGAGGAAGGATAGCTTTGATACGTCGAATTATCTAGTCCTGGTGAATCTCTAACCAAGATATATCACAAAGAATAGATTTAAAAAAAATTAATCGAGGAATTTAAATAAACCCTGTGCTTTTATTCCCAAATTATGAAACCTGACAGTGATTTTGCTCTCACATGTGCTACCAAATTACAACAGCTTCAAATGCTAATAATTAGCCATTGTCTGACAAATGTTCAAAGAAAGCTGACCAACACAAGTGGCAAAGTTTGTTGGTCACAACATTCAAGAAACCATTTACAAAAAAAAGCATTCGTTTGTGGCAGCCCTTTTTGTAGTGGCTAGAAACTGGAAACTGAAGGGATGCCCATCAATTGGAGAGTGGCTGAATAAATTATGGTATATGAATGTTATGGAATATTATTGTTCTGTAAGAAACGACCAGCAGGACGATTTCGGAGAGGCCTGGAGAGACTTGCATGAACTGATGCTGAGTGAAACGAGCAGAACCAGGAGATCATCGTGCACAGCAGCAACAGTATTGCATGATGATCAATTCTGATGGACATGGATCTCTGCAATAAAGAATTGTCTCAAACCAGTTCCAGTTGTTCACTGAAGAAAACCATATACACCCAGAAAGAGGGACATGAAATATGGACCACAACGTAACATTTTCATGATCTCTATTGACATTTGCTTGCATTGTGTTGCCTTTCTCTGATTCTTTTTTTTTCTTGTAGATAGGATTTTTCTTGCATAACTTCTCAAGCATTTCAACATTATTAACATGTAGTGGACTTCCTGCCATCTAGGGGAGGGGAGGGGACTGGGGGTAAAATTTGTATTGGAAAGCTTTGTAAAGATCAAGGTTGGGGAACTACCCATACATGTTATACAAATAAAAAGCTTAAAAAAAAACAAAAAAAGCATTCAAAGATCCTAATCTATATAATGGAAGAACTCACTTTGGTGAAACATTTTTGGGTGAAATGAAATTGGAGTCCTAAGCTAGATGCTGTGGAGGGTACAAAAATGTGTCTGATCAGAGGAAGCTAGGTGATCCTGTGGATATACTGTTGAACCTGGAGTCCAGAAAACCTTAGTTCAACTCTAGGTTCAGACACTTAATTAGTTGTGTGATCTCAGTATTGTCATCTGTAAAGTGGAGATAGTAACATCTCTCAAATCTGTCCCCATCTCTGTGTCTCCATCAGAAGCCTTCACTATTCTTCCCATTCCATGCACTCTATGATTCAGTAACATAGGGCTCTACTACTCTTCCAACCCCATAAAACATTCCATCTTTCAAGTCTGTGCTTGTTCACCAACTGACCCTCAGGCTTAGAATGTTATCCCTCCCTCATCTTCATTCTCTGGCTTCCTTCAAGATTTAGTTCAAACTCTATCTTCTACAAGGCCTGTCAAAAATTCCTGCCTCAGTCTAGTGATTTTTTCCTGAAATCATACCCTTCCTCCTTCCCCCTTCTCCCTTTCTTATATAGAGTTATAGATATATATGTGTGTGTGTGTATTTCACATATATTTTAATTGGTTTTGTACATACATCTTTGTTTGAATGTAATCTTCCCCATTAGACTATGAATTCCTTCAGGAAAGGAACCCTGTTTTTGCCTTTGTATGTCCAGTGTTTAAGACCATACTAGTAGGTGCTTAATAAATGCTTGGTGACCAACTGACTGTACTTTTGAAGCATCATGATACAATGGAAAGGACACAGAATTTGATAATGAGGATGGGGGTGGTATCTAGATTGTAATCCTTGCTCTGACACTCACTATCTTACCTTGGACAAAATAGTTTAAGCTCTTGAAGCCCCCATTCTGTAAAATGAAAAAATTTAAAATGTATAATCCTAGTTCTACACGTATAATTCACTCATGTCACTCCTATGCCTAAAATGTCTTTCCTCTTACTCCTTTTTTCACCTACAGAAATTATTCTCATTCTTCAAAGTTCAGTTAAATATGAACTTCTTCTTCATGAAGGCCCTGCTTTTCCTCCCCAAGCAATAGTGATTCCTTACCCATGCCATCTGTATACAACATATCTTCCTTCACAAAGGCAGAAATTTTGGCTCAATGTTTGTATCATCTACGATGTTACCTAACATGAATTCTATACAAAGAAAATTGCTAATGTCTATTGAAGTAAGGTGACAGTTTTTTAAGTTCTCTTCAACTAATGAAATGAAATGAAAAATTAATACCTCATCTTAGTGATTTATAGATTGACTGAAGTAGTAGTGATGGTGTTGGGCTCAGCAATTTTGTTCTAATAGTATCTTTTCTCAGGAGCAACAAATCACTGGTCAGCATGCCTTAGATTCCAGACCTATTATTTCATATTTTAAATTAATGAGTTGGAAGAAAATTTATAAAATGTATATACAATGTTTTACTGTTAATAAAATCCTAATATCAAACTCAAAGTATGAGTTACAATTCTATCTGAATTGAATTGAGGTTGAATTGAAGGAAAAAGAAGCTAATTTCTTGATAAACCATAATGATAAACGAGACTATAATGAGATAGTTGAAATGAAAAATACAATCTTGGTGACAGAATTTTTTTTCCCAATTACCAATGCTGAGTTATACTAAGCCATCACTACTCTTCACAAAAGATGAATCTGGTATCTAGGATTAGAAACATAGAACATGATAACAAAAATTATTTTTCAGAATAATAGCTCTAAACTTACAGGGCTTTAAGGTTTTCAAAACATGGTACATGTTATCTCATATGATCCTCATAATGCCCCTAGGAAGTAAGTGTTATTTGTATCTTCATATTATAGATGAGAAAACTGAAGCTAAGTTAAGTGGCTTGCCCAGGGTGAAACAGCTAGCAAGTGTGTCTAAGGAAGGATTTGGAACTAGTCTTCCTAATTCCAAGTCCAATGCTTTTATAATACCACCTCACTGAGTAGACAAAGCTTTGAAGAAATGGGGGGGGGGGGTTCTTGGTAAACTTTGGACCCTAATATTGGTTAATTGTACTGATGTATGCTAATTTTATTGTGTTAAAATACAATTTGTTTACAATTCATTGATGTAGCTAGCTGGGATCAGTTACAAAATTTCAGAATTGAAAATTTATAAATTCAATTTAGAGACCATTGCATACATTACATCTACAACATCCCTAACAAGTGATCATCCAACTTTCACTTTAAGATCTCTAATAATGGGGAACTTATTACCTTGGGAAATAGTTCATTGCATTCTAAGAAAGTTTAAATCATTAAGATGTTTTTTTCACGACAAGTCAAATTTTACTTCCTTGCAACTTCTCATAATTAATTTCTCTCTGAAGGCATGAAAAATAACTCCTATACCTTCTAGAAAGGATCTTAGCTAGGTATGGGTAGAATACCCTGAGTCTATAATGTATCAGTGTGTTTTACTGGTTAGTTTCGGAGTATAATGGTAATTATTGTTGTGCCAGTGATTTAATCCTTGAGAATTAATAAATGGACTAAGAAAAGTCCAAATAAAATATCCTGAGATAAGGACATTCCTAAAGGTTGGGTAAATCGAAGTGACAGCCAGACAATTCCAGGATACTGATTATTTCAAGTTAGATGCTAAGAAAACTCATAGAGCCTAGGTCATATGATAAAATCACAAAGAAAATGGTTTAGAATTAGCAAGTTTTAGGTCTAACTATACTTGTCAGACAAGTTTTTAGCATTCAGATTTTCTTATATCTTAGATACATTTTGCAAACTATATTGTCTTTATAAGTATATAAATCTGTTAAAAATCTCACACAGGCTTGGGTCCATAATGGACAAGAGGAACAGATATTCACCAAACTAAGAGATAATTCAACATCATAAGAGTACACAGAGGTTATAGATTAGGACCAGTTTACCATTTCTCTTTTGAGCGATGTAATGATTCAATGGGTCCTGATTAGCCATGATAATAACAATGGAGATCTCATTCAAAAAGATATAATTCTATCCAATGTCCCTTAGAGATGGCTATTGTTATAGATAACCTTGAGAGTGGTGGTAGTCATCCCTATGGTACAGTGGAAAGAATACTAGCTCTGATGCTCAAAAAGTTATCAAACTGTGCATACCCTTTGACCCAGCAGCATTTCTATTGGGCCTATATCCCAAAGAGATCTTAGAGGAGGGAAAGGGACCCACATGTGCAAGAATGTTTGTGGCAGTCCTTTTGTAGTGGCTAGAAACTGGAAACTGAGTGGTTGCCCATCAATTGGAGAGTGGCTGAATAAATTATGGCATATGAATGTTATGGGGTATTATTGTTCTGTGAGAAACGACCAGCAGGATGATTTCAGAGAGGCCTGGAGAGACTTGCATGAACTGATGCTGAGTGAAACGAGCAGAATCAGGAGATCATTATACACAGCAACAACAATATTACATGATGATCTACTCTGATGGACATGGCTCTCTGCAACAAAGAATTGTCTCAAACCAGTTCCAATTGTTCACTGAAGAAAGCCATATACACCCAGAGAGATGGATATGAAATATGGACCACAACGTAACTTTTTCATGATCTCTATTGACATTTGCTTGCATTGTGTTGCTTTTCTCTGATTCTTTTTTTTCTTGTAGATAGGATTTTTCTTGCATAACTTCTCAAGCATTTCAACATTATTAACATGTAGTGGACTTCCTGCCATCTAGGGGAGGAGAGGGGACTGGGGGTAAAATTTGTAATGGAAAGCTTTGTAAAGATTAATGCTGGGGAACTATCCATACATATGTTATACAAATAAAAAGCTTTAATAAAAAAAAAGAATACTAGCTCTGGAGTCAGACTAGCTCTGCATTCAAATCTCATCTCTGATGATAACTTGAACAAGTTGCAACTTCTTTGGGTTTCAGTTTTATTATTTGCAAAATGAGGGATTTAGACTAGCCTCTAAAGCTGTTTCAGCTCTAGATTTATGACCACAATGCAACAAAAAGTCAAAGCTGCTGAAATAGCTGGACTTTAATATATGTACACACTCATAGACCACAGTGCACTAAATCAATACAAGTCTTTGCTAAAATCATGCCTTTGTTGTTTCCCAAAGTATCCAAACACTTTGCTTTCTGAACCTGAACCTTGATTTTTTGCTGGCTTACTCAGACTTTGATGATCATGATTCTTATCCTGTTTTCTTCCTCCAGACATTGATTTCCACTTGATATACACATATTCAGGTTGTTGACCTTGGATTTTTTTTTGCTCCATGCATTTGGATTCTACCCAAATTTAAAGCACTTCTCAGCTATGGCATTCCCTTAGTCTTCAAGCCAAGTTTCAACAATGCCCATATAGCCTGCATAGTTGGGATGTGGCAGGTCCCAATTTTTGCCTTTACCCAACCCTGATGTAGTTACAAATCTAACTTGGGCAGTGGGAAAAAAAAACTCTCTCCTAATGAAATATAGAGCTTAGTGAGAAAAATATACTAAGAATGAGAAAATGATCCAAATCTCAATTTTAGACTGGAAAAGTAGCATCTAAAGTAATGCAATGCATATACAGACTGGCAGGGGAAAAGGTTTCACTAAAAGTTTTAAGTATATAATTCATCCAGGAGTAGAATTTCTCTCTTAAGCATTGCTAATTAAAACAAGGCAGTACTAAATATGCTTTCCATTCTCCAAAGATTCATAACAAAACTACATGGCTATTTCCCACTGTTTCCCAGTTTAGGGGTTTGATATTCTTTGCCCTAGTGAAAAAAAAAAAACTATCATTCTCCATGGCAACATGATAATGTTGAATCATTTCCCTAGTGCTTATTCATACCAGGAAAAAAATTTATCTTGTGACCTTTGCTTTGGAAAATTAAGCTGAATAATTTAAAGAATTACTCTATAATTGAAACCCACAGCATGCATATTGGTAGCATTACTCTGGAGATTTTACCTTTAATCTACACTTCACAAATTTTGCTATGAACATCACAGTTAAATGCATCAACAATAATAATAACATGGGGTTTCTTCAGTAATAGTGTTCAAAAGTGTGAGTATCATAAAATTCACAAGCTAATAACTATTATAATGAATTCACGATGGGAATTTCTGGTTTTGAGTTTTTTAATGAACATTTTCCAAAAAAGAAGTAGGATTCCATTTCCTTATATTGTATTTGGGTATTAGTAGGCAAAAAGGACACATGAAACATGGAAAGCATATTGAACAGAATAGCTCTAGCTAACAAAATAGAATTTATTTAAGAGTACTCAAGAGTCTACAGAGCTTACTAGTTTAGTTCTTGACTTTTTTGTTGTACAGAACATGAGATTATGGGAACTTGGTAGAAATACTTCATTCTTTCCACTTCATTTATCATTCTTCTTATTTTTTCCCTACTCTAATTGTTTCTTGTCATGTAAAGTTGTCATGCCATTTCCTATATGAAAACAAAATCTTTATGTATGGTCCCATAAAGTTAGTGTGGTTTTTAAAGCAGCAAATTCATATTCTCTACCAACTTCATGTTTCTTACGAATACTTCATAAGCATTAACACATGAATATTTATAAACCTGCTACAAGATCATTTTTAGGAAAATAAAATCCAGGGGGCCTGAGAATTTTTACCATGGGTGATTTAGACATACCCCATGACTACCAACAGATAAATATAAGAATTTCAAAGATCTGAATGAAATGGGAATGTATTATTTTATTGCTAATAATATCATATGATAGTTGAGTGTGCATAGATTAAGTTAAGCTATATAATTCTGCCAAAACCACATTAAATGGATCCCAGAAGTATAGATTTAAGAGCTGGAAAGGAGTTTCAAAAACCAGAAAAGTTCAACATTTTTTTACAAATAAGGAAACTGAGGCCCAGAAAGATTAAGTCACTTCCCCAATGTCACAGAATCTTTTCCCAATGACTGAAACCAACATGTCCTTTGACATTTGTCAAAACCTTCTTAAACTATGCCATAAAAATTAGAGATAGAATATTTCAATCAGGAATCAAGTGGTCAAATTTAATCAGTGAATGAAGTTGCTCTTTACAAACATATGGATCTTCTTTAGGTATCAAGGAGAAATCTATGACTAAATATTTAGAGACGTATTTAGAGACACAACCTCTACGGTATCTTTGCCAAGAAAAAACCAATAGTGTCCAGAAAAACTATACTGCTGACCAAAATAACTTTTGGGAAGCTTAATAACTAATTATTATTCAATCAAACAGTAGAAGTTGTGTAGATAACCTTTCAGGATGCAAAAATCATGGTTATGGTGGTGGGGGTGGGGGTAGAGGTGGGGATAGGGTGGGGGTAGAGGAGTCATAACTGACATCTTCACGACAAAGATACTGGAATGTTTTGCCATTTCCTTTTCCAGTTCATTTTACAGATGAGGAAACAGAGGCAAACAAGGTTAAATGATTTACTTAGGATCACATAGCTAATAAGTGAATGAGGTCAGATTTGAATTTAGGAAAAAGAGTTCCTGACTCCAGGCCTGGCATAGAAATTTATCACCTTCCAAATGTCTGCCAATAAGAAGCCTACTATTTTTCATAAACAGATAACAAATCCTCATATTATACATGTAAACCTAGAGAACTCAACAAAAAATTATCCTGGAACTGGAGTACAGTCAACCAATCTGTTGTCTATAATCCCACAGGAGAAGGAAAGAGAAAGGCATAAGCATTAATATAACATATGTTATATCACTATATGTTAACAAGCATTGTACTAAGCACTTTTAAATATCACCTCCTGTGATTCAGGACAGTTCCAGTGGTCTTGTGATGAAGAAGGTCATCTGCACTCAGAGAGAGAACAGTGGGAACTGAAGGTGAACCACAACATAGTATTTTCACTCTTTTTGTTGTTGTTTGCTTACATTTTGTTTTCTTTCTCATTTTTTTTTCTTTTTGATCTGATTTTTTTTTGTGTGCAGCATGATGTTTGTGTAAATATGTATAGAAGAATTGCACATGTTTAACATATATTAGATCACTTCCCATCTAGGGGAGGGAGTGGGAGAAAGGGAGGGAAAAATAAATAAAATTGTGATTATGATACTGTCAAAAAATAAATAAACACCATTTCTTATTCTTGTGATGTATTACTATTATTCCCCTTTTACATTTGAGGAAGCTGAGACATAGAAGTCAAGAAACTTGTCCAGGATTACACAACTAGTAAATATGTGAGGTTGAGTTTGAACTCAGGGCATTGTTACTTTTATGCCCATCTTGATGGCATAATAATGATTCATAATAACTTAAGAATAATGTTTTTAGTAAATGTTAGCACACCAATTCATCATAATTTATAAATTATGTAACTTATGTGTAAATAAATAAAAATTATATAAAAATAACATAATTGTTCACACAGAAATATGTGAATAGGTATATGACATCTTTGTTACCCTGTCTGCTACTGTGATTATATTAAAGATGCTTTCACTAGACCTAGAGAAGATAAATTTACATACAAAAACTTTTATTCAACTACAAAAGCAGATATTTTTATTATTTGTTAAACAGCCTGAAGAACAAAAGATATTTTAAAAAAGATAATGTATTTTAGTAGTACAGCTACTTTTAAGTATAGGAAATAAGGAATATTTATTTTTTTATATTTTTAATTTTTATTTTTAATACACATTATTTCATGAATCATGTTAGGAGAGAAAAATCAGAGCAAAAGAGAAAAACCATGGGAGAAAGAAAAAAAATCAACAGAAAAAAGGCATCAATATGGCATGTGTTGATTTATATTCAGTCTCCTTAGTTATTTTTCTGAATGCAGATAGCATTTTCTGTCCAAAGTCTATTGAGATTGCTTTGGATCACTGAATTACTGAGAAGAAAAAGTCTTTGATAGTTAATCATCACACGTTCCACATTTTTGCTGTTATCATATACAATGTATTCCTAAACAGTAATATTTCTATTTTATATATTTTGAACACTATGAGAATGATTTCTCTATAATAACAAGATGCTTTCAGTGAACCTTCAGAAGATGAACTTCTATCTTTATAATTTCCACTGGAGTGAAGGATGGATGTCTAGTGAAAAGAAAAGTAATTTGCAGAATTATCCAGAAATTAGAAATGGGGAGGTTAGAATAGAGGGAAGAATTAGAGCTTTCCTGGCTATATAAAATGTCAATAGGCTAGTATGATCCAGCTATTTGCAGTTGTCCAAAAGTAGAGAGGGAATTCCTCCACCAATATAGATTAAAGGCACACAAGTCATCTGATGTCATTTAATCTAACCTTAAGCAAGAACTCCTCAGGTTCAACAAGAAGTTAATTCATTCTCCACTTGAAAACCTCCCACTCTGAAGAATTTCTATCAGGAAAATTTTCTAAATAATTCAAAACTGGCATCTCTATAATTTCTATCTATTATTCTTAGTTGTCTTAATAGGGACAATAAAAACAAATTTCCACACTTTTTTTTCAATACTTTGAAAGTTACCATTCTTGCCCGCACCCACAAGGTTTTCATTTTCATTTTGAAAAAGGAGCACACTTCTGAGTCTACTATCTAGCCAGATTTCCTTCTTTGTACAAGCTCTCAATATGAGCACCCAATGTGGAACAAAATAATTCAGATGTAGTCCAACCAGAGAAGAGTATAGGGACACTTAAGGCAGACTAAAATCTTTTTAGTTGTCTTTAAGGAGTTAAAGGGCTATCACATGGAAGATGAATTAGTTTATTTTTGTTTGGCATAGTGAAGAGAGTACCTAACTTAGAATCAGGAGGATTTGAATTTAAATATGGACTCAGATACTTCCTTAGTTATGTGACCCTGAGCAAGTCATTTAACCTCGTTTGCCTCATTTCCTCATCTGGAAAATGGCCTGGAAAAGTTTGGGGTTTTCTTGGCAATGATACTGGAGGAAACAGTAAACTACTCCAGTATCATTGCCAAGAAAACCCCAAAAGAGGTCACAAAGAGTCGTACATGACTGAAAAAACATCAACAATTCCAGAAGGCAGAATTATAGGGACAATGCTTGGAAACTGCAAAGATGCAAAGTGAAACTTGATATTTAAAAAAATAATAATAATTAAATGTTAAAAATTAAAGTTATCCAGGAGTGCTACAGGCTCTTTTGGGAGAATAGGCTAGGACTATAGCTTATAGCCTATAAACTATAGGACTATAGTTCCTCCTCACTTGACTCATTCAAGTAAAATCTAGATGATCTCTTCTCAAGTATTCTGAAGTAGGGATCCTATTTTTTTTAATCATAGGTTAAACTAGATGGCTAATGAGGTCCCTTCCAATTATTAAAAGCATTCCTTAATTTTATGATTTGGGCCATGTATTTTACTGGTGAAATGCAAGCTCTACAAAAGCAAAAGACAATTTCTTTGCCATTGTATTTACAGAGTCTAAAACAGTGACTAGCAAATAGCATGCAAACAATGTTTTAATGATTGGTTGTACATACTAACAATTGGGTGTTTATATTAATGCTAACAATTGTCATTATTAATGATTTATTGGTCTTAATGTTGCTGTTATTGTTGTTTTGTTTTGAGATGGGCTATTCCTATATATCCCAGAGTAGAAGTATAGCAGTCACATACCAAACTGATCCCATTAATGATTACCCCAGGAGCTTTGGCCTGTCCTGTTTCCCACCTGTAGTGGTTTGACTCTTTTTGGACTAATCTGGCATCCCCATTGCCCATTCCTGATAGCTGTCTTGGTGCCAGACTTTATCAACATAGACACCTTGGACTTAGCCCAGAGCAATTCAGTACATACAACCTAAATGATTAATGTTTTCAACAACCATGTTAGCTTATATTCATCCCCACTTCTTTTTCTAATTAACTACAAGCCATCTCTTCTATAACAAATCCTAGAATTTTCTGAAGATTTGAAGTTAAGCCCACTAAACTATATTTAAATAATCCATTCTCTTCTTCCTTTGAGTATCAGAACATTTCCTTGTCTGTAGTGATACAGGACTGAAAAATTCTGAAAAATTCAGCTAGATGGTGGAGTGGTTAGAGCACTGGAACTTCAGTGAGAATGATCTATGTTCAAATCTGGCCTTAGACATTTATTATCTATGTGGCCCTAGAATAGTCACTTGATCTCCGTCTGCCTCAGTTTCCTCACCTCTGAAATGAAGAAAATACCACCACCTAGATTCCAGAATTGTTGCAAGGAATAAATGAGATAATATTTGTATAAAATACTTAGTACAGTGGCACATGGTAGGTGCTTAATAAATAATTCTTTGTTTCCTTTCTTCCTTTTTAATGTTTTACAATAATAACCTTAAGACAAACCCATATCCATTATACTTAACTTTCAATATATATTTGGTCTTTTTGGTAAAATAGTTTTAAATTATCATACATAAAAAAGATATAACAACTGAATACTATTATTAACTCTCTGCAAGTCTGGATATTTTAGAGGGAAGAAAATTAAGGGCCTGGGGACACTACAAGGCAAGTAATAGTTCTGCTGCTACTCCCTTGAACTCAAAAAGAACCTTCATTTCAAATAATTCCAAAAGTACATTCATGTATACAGAACCAGTTATTCTTACAAATCTTCATTTTTTCCTGGGGCTAGAAAGGGCCAAAAACTCAACTGCAAAATGAGTTTCACAACATATGGTAAAAGTAGTTATGAATCCAAATTAATTTCACAGACCTGTGTGAACAAGTCTGAGTTGTCTCCTTCACTCCAACCTTGAACATTTTCAAAAAATCAAAATGAGTTAAATCTACACATTCAACAATCAAAGAAAATCTTTGAAAACTAAAAAAAAATCCTTAAGAAATGAGGGCTTGTACATTTATCACAAAAAGCTAGTGTTTAAAAAATAATAAAGTATAACAAACATTTGAATTTTCCTCCCCAACTTCATTATGTTTTACATTTTTTTAATACTTCAGACCCCATCCATGAATCTTGTCACAAATCCCAGTTTGATATTATCACTGCTAGTTCATTTAAAGTCAACCTCATACGTGCTTTCTGATTGTCTGCACCCATTTCCAAGTTGAAATCAATGAAACCTATTAGCATGTTCTGGCTCTGCACTTTAATTTTGGGTAGTGATGTATTATTAATGTAATCATCCCCACAAGCCTGGTTCATCATCAGAAATAAAATTTAGAAAGGTTTGGGATGAGAAATTTTAATAATGGTTGGCGTATAATGTTTAATACTATAAAGTAAATAACTGAGTGCATATTTAATACAAAATTTTAATTGAACTCTATCAAACCAAGGCATAAGGCAATCCAATTACTAGAGAACTGGGCCCCTTTAAGTACTCAGATGGCAAAAGTACTACCCAAGTAATATCCATCACACTCATGATCTGTAACCAGAGTTCATTTATTCCTATCTTAGAAGAAAATGGCATTGCCCACCCAAGCTCTCACTTTCTGCTATGGTGGGCATTTTCTCTAAGTGAAAACATGCCCTTTCCTTGCTCTATAGAACAGCACAGTGTTGTGCTGTTCATGTGTCTACCCTATGGTAACTTAAATGGGTGGAGGAGAGGAGATAAAGCCATCTAAATGAAAATCAACAAAGGTCAGAGAAGAAGAAAATCTTAATGTTGAAAAATTCACAATTAAAAGTAGAAAAAACAGTTTAAAAATCTTTTTTGCATCCTTAAAAATCTTTTCATGAATTTTGTGAAAATAAATATTCATGGAAATTTTAAAGCTGGAAGAGACTTAAGAAACCATCTATTCCAGCCTTTTCATTTTGTAGATTTTTTAAAAAGTGAAAAAGTGTAAGTTATTTCCCTTTGGACTCACAGGTTCTTAACCTTTTTTTTTTTTAATAATGGACCTCTTTGGCAGTGTGGCAGTCTATGAACCTCTTCTCAGAATGATGTTTTTGAATACATATATATACATATTATACACAAAAATATATGTAGCATTACTAAAAAAGGCAATTGCTGAATATATTTATCAAAATATTTGAAGGAGGGAAAAAACTTTATGGACTCCCAGTTAAGAACCCTTATATCTAGATCACTCATTAAGTTAGTTGCAGAGTCAAGACCAAAAAAACTTTCTCTAGTACCTCCCCCAAAGCCTAGCACATTTAGCAATGTCTATTAATGGAATGATTAATTGATTTAATGAAGATTAATACAAAAAAAAATGAAGGAACTTTCCATAGGTGCAAGATTGTTGGAAGGACAAGTTACAAATCTGAACAATCTCTATCCTCTAGGTGTTTTCAATATAAAATAATCATTAGATAGGAAAACATAGAAAATGTTTCACTGAGCATTTTGAATTTTCTGAATGTCCCAAGGTCCAAGTAGAAGAGATGTTTGAGAACATAGGTATCTGGCCAATTTGAGTCATAAGTCACATCTGACTTCTCCTTTGAGTACCTTAGAACAAAGGGATAGAACTTTGTGGTTTGGGTTTGGAGTTTGGATTATGCAAAAAATAGCTTTGCAGATCTCAGAGTGAATTCTATGGCCAGAAAATTCATAGAACCTTTCAGCTGTTTAAAATGAAAACTACTAAAGGCCCTTTCCAATGCTAGAGATAGGGATAGAAACTCAACCTATGATTTCATTGGCACAGGGAACTCCTAGGTGAGGGAATTTTTATTTATTCAATTTATTTATTTATTATAGTCTTAGAGAGCTATACCAAGCAGAGGTGAACATATGACCCCCACAAATTCCAGTGAAGCCCCAAACATTCCTCAGAATAGTTAAATTAGATTAAAATGTAATTGGGAAATAGTTATCAAAATAAATAAAAATACAAGAAAAGGTAGGGTTAATAAATGGTTTCAATATGTAGTGGCAAAGATTCCTATATAATGCTTGAGTGACCCTGTCTCTATTTGAGCTTTGTGTCACTGGCTTAGAACACCAAATTGACTTATCATACACAAAGCCAGTATGTGTCAAATGCAGGACTTGAACTCAGCTCTGCATCCACTGTGCCATCCTGCAAAGGGTACTGGCTAGGCAGCCATCTCCGTAGATTTTACTTTCTAGGTTATGGTGCTGGGATAGAAATGTACCAGAAATAGAAATCCAGTTGGTATTTATGAAGCATACATTCATTCTCTATGTACCAATTACTATGACAGATAGTAGAGAAAAAAACAAATATCAAATAGTCTCTCCCCTCAAATATTTGATAATAAAAGAATTAAGACATCTATGATTTATTGAGAAATTATATATAGCATTGCATAAGAGAAGTATGAACAAAATGGCATCAGGCTACATAAGACAGATAAATGAAAGTTCAAAGTGAAGTTATCATTGCTGCTGTTGTAGCTCATCTTTTGTTCTCAAAGCAGATCAATGACATGATGAGGGTGATAGCTTGGCTTGTACATGAATTGGATCTGAGTAAAGCAGAATTGTGAAAGTCATCAGCCTCATTTCTCTCATGCAGTCATTGAAATCCAGGAGAAAGCTAATGGTCCAGATGACTGGCAATGGCCCAGGATGTAATGGGTGACCATGGCCTTTTTAAGTTTAAGTCTTTCCCAGGTCTCAGTTTCTAAACTGATGTAAAATTGTAAGGGATCTTGTAGTAAGTCATTAAGGTCAACTAGATAGCACAGGAGATAGAGTACTAAGCCTGGAATTAGGAAGACTCCCTGAGTTACTAGCTGTGTGACCCTGGGCAAACAAGGAAGGTTTCCCTAGAAGAAGTAACAGGAATAACAGATGTTAACCCAAAAGCACTCTCCCCATTATAATTATGTATTTGTTCAAAAAATAGGAAAGTATGAAATCTCTTTTAGAGAAGAAAGTAGTCCATTTTGGCTAATGCACAGGATACATGGCAGGGAATAATGTGAGAAAAAAACTTGGAAACATATTTGATCAAATCATCATAATTCAAAGACATATAACATTATAACATTTGAAATTATTGTCCTCACAAAAAGCCCTATGAAGGATTGTGCAGGTATTTTCATATCCATTCAAAGATGGGGAAACTGAGGCCTAAGAGTTTAAATGTCATGCTTACACTCATAGAAACATATGTTAAGAGTCACAAAGGACTTTAGAGATTAGCTATTTCAATCTCCTCATTTTACAGATGGGAAGACTTGAGGCTTAAAGAGGTTTCATGACTTGTGCTAAATCACAAAAGTAATGTCAGAGTCAGATCCCAACACTCCTAGTTTCACATTTTCCAATGCAATTTGGTATCTTACTGTAAAATAACAGACCTCTCTTTACAATGATATACTTAAAAGCAGCTGAGAAAACAGTAATTTGGGGAGAATATTTTAGCATCCATTTAATCTAACTCACACCTCAACAATAATCCTCTTCATAGTATGCAATCTTTCCCTAAAGACATTCAGTAATTAAGAAACTCCCTATCTCACGAGGCAGGCCATTTCATCAGTTATAGACTGATGTGTTGGTTTGCTGAACTATTTTTTTCTCTTTATTTTTTATTCCTTCTTATAAGAGATGACTAAGAAGGAAAGGGGGAATGTACTTGGAAATGAAGATGACAGAAAAAATGTATGCTTATCAATAAACTTTAAAGTCATTGTTGCCCTATAAAAATTATTCTCAAAAATTGAGAAAGTACTAGTCCAACTTTATTTTAATGTTGTCAAATATAATGCTTATACCTAAATCAAGGAAGGATTAAGACAAAGGAGAGACATGGACCAAACATATTAGTGGATATTAAAAAAGTAAAGGCAAAGTAAAAAGCAAAAGTAAAATTTTGTTGAAAACATGACAATGGTTGCCCGATTCCTTGTTTTTTTTTTTGTCTTATTGCTATTGTTAACATCTCTAGAACTATATCAAATAATAACCAGATGAGAAGTCATCCTTCTTTTACTCCTATATTTAAAGTAAAAATTTATAATATATCTTCATTGCAAATAATACTTAGTTTCAATTTTAAATATTTTTATGATATTAAATTAAAAAAGAATAAACTCAGTTTGATAAGTTGTTTTGTTTTATTTTGTTTGAAAAACTGGAAAGCTTTCTGGCCTAAAGTTAACTTTTGTAGAGGAGATAAACTCTTAATAGAGGAGAGGACACAAACAATGACCAAGGGTAAAATATGCCATTTTGATTATATGCAATAGAAAAGCTTTTGCAGGAACAAAATTAATGGATCCCAGGTAAGAAGAGAAACAATAGAATGAGAAAAAACTTCATATCTAATTTCCCAGATATGTTTGGTATTATGGATATATAAACAATATAAATATGAAATATCAAAGTCATTCTCTGATAAGTAAAGGTGATATGAACTGAGTTTTTTAAAGAAACTATTGGAAACCATAATAAAAATGCTCTGAGTCTGTAACTGTAAAATAAATGGAAATAAAAACAACCTTGATCTTTCACCTCACATCCAACAAATTGGAAAATATAACAAAAGATAGAAATAGTCTAAGTTGGAAGGGTTGTAGAAAGACAAGCATACTAATGCATTATTGGTGGAACTAAATTAGTTATCATTGTGCAAAGTAATTTGGAATTATGAAGTAAAGTAGTTAAAAATGAACTTATCTTTCAACGCAGAGATTCATCATTATGCATATATTTGAACATTGATCATTGCTCAAAAAGTCTCATATGCACCAAAATATTTAAAACAGTACTTTTTATGATAGCAAGAAACTAGATAGCAAATCTAGGTAAAGCTAGCCTACTGCTGAACTAGGCACTCTATCCACTGTTACCTAGCTGCCCCTAAAAAAATACACTACAAAATTAGAATCACCTAGTTTGGATCTAAAGGATAATCACCCTTCATAATTAGCACTGATCAGGGTTCCATGGATGTGGAGTATTGCAAATCATGCTAGATTTATATACTGTATTTTTTAATTCTGAATTTTTCTTTCTATTTTATTTCTTTCCTTTAAAAAATTATTCTTTGTCATAAGGAATGGCTCACTGATTTAGCAACAACTGAATCCTTGGATTATGATTCTTTGGGAAATTCTCTAAAGGAACTGGAGCCATTACAATGCAATAGAAAAGTCTCCTGCTATTTCTCTCCCACTAATTAAACAGATCCAACTTTGTGGCTCACTGATGAATCTAACTATGATAGTCAGACTGTCAGTACTGAAGGGAATGCTTTCTCTGTTTACAGAGAAACAGATAGCAGGATGTCTAAATAGAGTCCATAGTCCTTCTTGGGATAGAGGGATAGAAAAAACATTTGAAAGGAAACACTGAAATACAATTTCAATCAATATAGTGTGGCAGCAGACCATTGGGAAATGGTGTCTATTAAAGCAGGCCAATGTTCAGCAATCAATGTTCAGCAATCAGAGGAGTGATTACTTCCTTTAAGGCTTTTAGTGTTCATCAGATAGAGAGAAGCTGCAGGTTAGAGCAACTGAAGTATACCAAATCCCATTCCGACCTATATGCTTGCAAAAAAGTCTGCCTTAACTAAAATTAGTGTTTTTGCAAAAAGACACATCCCAGCGAGGAAGGGAGAGAGAATAAATGCCATCATTATTAAAATCTTCTCTATAAACATGAGAATAGTGAGTAAAATTTACAATAATAAATTACTACATCACATTCACCTTTTTTCCTATCATTTCTTCCTACATGTGTCGAGTCATGTGGGCTTTCTAGTTTATACTTCCCATTAAATAGTTGTTATATTCAACCACTTAGTCTTTTAGTATGCTTCAGCTCATTAGCACAGACTTTCAGAAATTCCCCCAAGAATAATTAGCTCAGATTGGATCCTTAACGATCACCTATACATTTTTAATTTGACATTCAGTGAACAGTAAAATTATGATAGCCAAACTCATCATGACATACAATAAGTATGTAAGCCTACTCAAGAAAAAGAAAAATCAAAGTTCTGGCCTTAGATAAATTATAGTATTCAGGCTTCAGCTTGGTATCTCTAGCAAATTAAATCAAATTCCCATATCAGGAACTTTTCAAAGAGAAAATGGAAATACAAAGTAAAGTGAGACAATTATAGAAACCAGTAAACAATGTAACTGATGTATATTTTACACTATTGTGCATTATTTTGTAAAATATTTTAAAATTCAAGGGAATGAGCATTTTTTTTGGCAAAATAATTTGAGCTTCAATGTGAGCTTTGCCATCTCATATTCTCATTCTATCTATTATGTTGTGTATTTAGAATAAACATTTTGGTACAATGGACAGATTCATAGGCTGGTAATGGTAACTGTCATTAACTTATAGAAGGTTTTATGTAACACCCTGCTTTTCTGGGCCTCAATTTCCTTATCTGTAAAATGAAAGAGTTGATACTCTTCCAATACTAAATTATTATGATCTCTCCACACTTCCACCAAATCTGGATAAACTATGCCTTTTTTTTCCTTTCCTTTCTCCCTGTCATATCAATGTAATCTTTAGACCTCCTCAAAGAGATCATTTCCCACTTTTCTATGGAAAGTCAATGTGTTTCTGCTACTATCCTTCTAACTCACAAAAAAAGACCATATAGTGCCTTTTTGTAGTCAATTAAGTGGCAAATTGGATACAGGGTTGCCCTTGGGATCAAGAAAATCTGAATTCAAATCCTAGAGTACAGAGAGGTGGTGCAGTGGAGAGAACACCAGCCCTGAAGTCAGGATGGACCTGAGTTCAAATCCTGCCTCAGATGTTTAAGACTTACTAGCTATGTGACCCTGGGTTTACCTTAATTGCCTCACCAAAAGAAAAAAAATAAGAAAAATGAAGAAGTTTGAATTCAAATCATAAATCTGATTACTAAATACTAGCTTTATGACCCCATCAAGTCCCCTATTAGCAATGGAGACAATAGTATTACCTATTTCAAAGGGTTGTTAGAAGAATCAGGAGATCATATATATAATGTACTTTAAACACTAAATAAATGTTAGCTATCATATTTCGAATCAAGAAAAAACCATGAAGAATTTCAAATACAGTCCATTTTCCATGAATTGCAACATACCAACATCTTTTGTTCCTCCTGGTCCTTCGAAAAGCCAGGTATTATTTTCTTTTAACAACTTCAATAAAGAGCATCCAGGACAGTGAAATGTGAAGGCGTGTGTGTGTGTGTGTGTGTGTGTGTGTGTGTGTGTGTGAGAGAGAGAGAGAGAGAGAGAGAGAGAACACACATAAACTTCTCAATTCACAATCATTCAAAGTTTACTACATGCCTACTGTGTGCACAATAAAGATTTCTTGGCTCAAGCTCTAGAGCTTTCTCCCAGTTCCACATATTCTCCCACCTCTCCTTAGCAAATATCTTCAGCTGGTACTTAATTGAGAATATTGAAGCCATCTGTTACAAGCTTGCCCATCTGCCCTGCTTCTTATCTCAAAACCTCTTCTATGCCTTTGATGCCTTTTGCTCATCTCTTCTTTATTCTAGTCTTAGGGGATGCTGTTCAGTCATTTCATTTGTGTCTGACTCTTTGTGACCAAAATCTTAGAGTGGTTTACCATCTCCTTTTCCAGCTTATTTTATAGTCAAGGAAACTGAAGCGAAGGGTGAAGCAACTTGCCCAGTCACACAGCTAGCAAGTATTTGAGGCCAGATTTGAACTCATGAAGATGAGTCTTCCTGATTTTAAACCCAGTGTTTTACCCACTGTGTCGCCTAGCTGCTGACATTATACTTCCTTTCAAAATTCATCCCTGGATCTCACTGTATCTCAACAACTTCAGTTCACCTCCAACTCTATTGTTCCATCTTCAATCTCCATACACTTAACCCCTTAATCCAATGCCTGCAAATATGCTCAGGTCTCCACTATGTTCAAAAAATAAACGGAAGCAAAATTCTACCCTGGATTCTGCCTTTCACTCAAGCTAGGATCCTATATATCTTTTCCCTTTCACTGTTAAATTCCTAGAAAGGATAGTCTACACTCACTGTTTTCACCTTCTCTTCAATGATACCTATTTTTTGGACCAGTCTTCTGTCATCTCCCAATGAGGGAATTCCCCTTCTAATGCATGTATACATGTTCTGTGCCTTATGTTCAAGATCACATATTCAAATTGTGTCAAATTCACAGTTTGAACATAAATCTTTTTGACTGTAAGGCTGCCTCTCAGTCCACTCTACCATACTATCTTGTTCCTTTACCCATTTTTCACTTTGACTTTCAATCTAACTCCTCTCAAGAGGAAGAAAACTTCTTCTCAAAGATCAACAATGATTTCTAATTGCCAAGGTCAGTGATCTTTTCTCAGATTCCATCCTCCTTAACTTGTGCACCATTTGACACTGTTGACCTTCAGATATTCTCCCCCCTAAAATAATCTCTCTTCTCTTGGTTGCAATTGTGTTTTTTCTTCTGGTTTTGCTCCTACCTCTTTGAATATTCCTCAATATCTTTTATCAGTTTCATCCTCTTTTGTTTGGTGTTCTTTTGAATATAAGTAGTCTCTCCAAGCTCTGTTTTAGGCCTTTTTGTGATAAAATTGAAAATCTTCTAGTCAAAAAGACCTAACCCTGGCAAATCCTTTGTAAAGACATAACTCATGATTTTCTCTCATTCATATGTTTTCTTATGTCATTAGTAGATCTGAAGCCATTTATTCCCATGGTATTATCTCTAATAAGAGAAAGTATAGCATCTGGGCAAGAGATGGCAAGCAAGGGTGAGAGGGAAATGATTGATTGATTTTTCTATTCATCCAAAGAATAATGACTGTTTTCAATATAGTATCATGTGAAATTTAAGTGATTTTATATGGTCCTAAACTAATCAACAATTCATTATGAAGTTTATGTTTAATCAATAAGTAACTATTTTTAAAAATTGAAATCTTGACCCTTATGAACTATGTGATTTTTGATCACTCTGAGACTTATTTCCCGATATAAAGTAGAGATAATAGTGCTTCCTACTTCCCAAGACTGTTGTGAGAATCAGAAATAATATATGTAAAGTCCTTTACAAAACTTTAAAGATCCATTTTCAAAATTCTATTCATATATTCACTATTACCATCATCACTACCACCACTACCACTACCACTCCTATCATTATATTCCTTCACCTGGATATTTCATTCACATAGTTTACATGAATACAGTTAGAAAAGTAGGTGGTATAGTAAGTAGAATCAAGTAATAGATAGCATTTGAGTGTCAAACAAATATATTTTTCTGAATTTGAATCTGGCCTCAGATATTTACTAGCTGTGTAAAACTAGGCATGCCATTCATTTAATCCTGTTTGCTTCAACTTTCTCTTCTGTACAATGAACTAAAGACAGAAATGGCAAATCATTCCAGCATTTTTGCCAAGAAAGCCCCAAATGAAGTCAAAGAAAGTAAAATGTAACTGAACTACAAATAGTCAGATGACTCAAAAATCTATATATTCATCCCCAATCTCTCCCCTGGGGTCTTATAACACATCATCAACTGCCAATTGAACATCTCCATTTGAATGTCCTGATAGCACCAGCAAGATGAAATCATTTTCTCCCCTAAATCGGGCCATTTTCTCACCTTCCCTCTTAAAGTTCCAACCTTATGATCCTTCTAATTATCTTACCTCAAAACATTGAAGTTATCTTTCATTCTTTGCCATACCAGATCAATGACCAGATTGAATAGAGTGATGCAATGATTAGAAAGAAGCGATCAGAACAGAAAGATCTGAGTTTGAACTACTAACTTCAGACACTTAGTGCTGTTAGAGAGCAATCACAGAAAATCACCAGACCTCAGTTTTTTTTTATTCTACTAAATAAAGAAGTTAAACTAAATATTCTTTTAAGTTCTTCCAGGTCTAGAGCTAGGATCTCTGTGCCATAAGATTCTACCTCTACAATATCTCTCATATCTATCCACTTCTCCTCAGTTAAACCTTTTACAGCTAGTCATTCAAATTCAGACCTCTTCCTAACTGATCTCCTTCATTCTACACTTTAATCTTTCCATGAATTTGTGATCCCATTAACTAGGGTATTCCACCCAATGGTATAAGCCATTGCCCATTCTCACCCATTCACCTTATTCATCTCTTGTCCATATCCTCAAAAAGGAGCACTTCAAAAATCCTGGACCCTTCCTTACATTTCTTGATTTATTTCATGGCTTCCAAGGCAATATGCAGAATATCTCATGTTTCAACTACCCATCTACCCATTTCTTTTCTTTTTTTTTTTTTTTTTTTTTTTTGCTGAGGCAATTGGGGTTAAGTGACTTGCCCAGGGTCACACAGCTAGAACATGTTAAGTGTCTGAGACCAGATTTGAACTCAGGTTCTCCTGACTCTGAAGTCAGGATGATGCTCTATCCACTGTGCTGCCTAGCTATCCCTATCTACTCATTTCTTTGTCCCAAAGTACATCTCCACGGCACTATGATATCTTCATGATCCTTCTTTAAGCAATGTCATAGTCTACTCATGATCACCAAGTCTCCATTGTCCTCTAAGTAGGTTTAATTCTTTGGAGATTATTGCTATGTGACAAAACACAAATGCCCTTTTCTAACATCTAAATACAAATACAAATGAATAAATGCCCCTTTCTTATGTCTCTTTTCAATCTGGATATAATCTATCATTATGCTTCCTTATACACTCTATGCTCTAACTCAAACAAGCTTACTTTTTGATCTCTATACCCAATATTCTATTTCCTAGCTTTGTACATGCTATCCCTCATATCTGCCATACTCTGCTTACTCAATTCTCCCTTCAAGTTCAGATGAAAAGCTATTCCTAAAAAGGGCCTTTTTCTGATTCCCCTTGTTCTTAGCCCACCTCACCATCACAATTTATTTATTTAGTATGTGTTTAGAATATATTAGTCTGATTCAGTGCTTAGAGAAATGGTATAGGAGCCAGAAAGACCTCATAATCAGTTCCTACTTTTGACTAATATGGCTGTGTAATATTGACTGAATTCTCTTGACAACTTTCTAGACTATACATTGCCAAGGATGTTCCCACCCACATTGGTAGAGGGAATTTTTTTATCCAAACTCTCCATAAACCAAATAAGTCAGAAATTCTGTTTCTAATCCTTTGGGTGTATTTAATTATGTACATTTGGTTTGTTCTCAATAGAATGTAAGCTCTATGGGGGCACGATTTATTTTTGTTTTGTATTTTCCTGGTGACTAGTTTATGTTACTTTTTAAATCCCTAGAGAATAAATGAGTGAATTGCATGACTCACATCCCATCCTTAATGCAGCTTCCAAAAATAACCTGTCTAATGCATGACCACATATTACCTCGTTCAAAAAACTTTAGTCACCCCATACCACTGAACAACGGTAATTAGGAAAAGATTCTTTTTAGGAACTAGCTCTTCATCTAAACTTGAAGGAAAAATTCAGGAAGCAGTTTGACAGATATGAGGAATAGATGTAGAAAGGGAAG
Source organism: Myrmecobius fasciatus (assembly GCA_023553655.1). Lineage (NCBI taxonomy): Eukaryota > Metazoa > Chordata > Mammalia > Dasyuromorphia > Myrmecobiidae > Myrmecobius > Myrmecobius fasciatus. The sequence goes on from JAJPUD010003750.1 coordinate 100,437, forward strand.
AAATGAAATATTGACTATAGAGATCAACACAAACTCATTTATCTAGCATTCAAGTCAGTTTTATCCTACTAATATTGTTTCACCTTAATCCCCTTCTCATACTCTATGTATTAGCCAAATGGACTTATTAGTGATTCTCCAAGCTCCTAGTACTTACTATACTTACTTTTGTATATACCATATATTCTCAGTAGAATGTAAGGATCTTATAAATAGGGAGATCTTTTTTTTTATTTTGAAAATCTCTATCTTCAGAATTTTTCAAAGGATTTCAGTAATTTCATATTAAGTAGTTAATGGACATGTCTTCTGAAAACTGGTATAATGAATTCATATTCTAATGGACTTCCATCTTGAAGTTCCCTAATCCCCAAGTAGGTAGGGGAAAGGAAGAATAAACTAATTAAAAAATATATATTTCTAGAATATGTCAAGTCTCAGGTAATCAAAGCTACAAATTCCATACAGCACTTAGGAAATCCAATATATCAAATAAACATATTTGTTGCCTATTATGTATTATCAACCACTATTCTATATGCTGAGATAACAAAGAAAAAAGAAATTGTCCCTTGCCTCAAGGAGCATGCATTCTATCTAGGGGTATAAAAAGGAACCCCATTCCAAAATGAATTTTAAAAACTGCTTTTCATTATGTTTTTTATCCTTCCCTTTTCAAAGTCATCTCAGGAAAAAATAATACATTAAACATTAAAATACACATGAAACAAATGATTGTGCAACACTCAATCAAATTAAGGAAATTGATTAGCCAAAAGATTTAGGAGATAGAATATCATAGTTATACTAAGATTCCTTTTAACATTCTTTGATCCTCATTGTTTCTCAAGAATTTGCTTTAGAAAAATGTCCTATATACCTGTCATACTAATCATAGCATATGACTGAGGATATTACATGAATTCAGAGCTATCATTCCAGATTTAAAAAGCAAGGCAGCACAGCACCTTAGATGCAGAAAATGTAAGTCAGAAATAAGAAGCCTTTTCTTTAGCAGGTCATTAGTTTCTCCAAGGAGTCCCCATATGGTTTTGAAACATCACAGACATTGAAAATTAAAGTTTGATATAAATAAGGTCATCTTTTACCCTTTAACTTATAGATATTGAAATGAGCTTTCACCTCCACACCATGAAAAGATTTTGCATTTCACATTATTTTAAATTACCCCAAAATCAACACAATTTAATATCTTTCTTGCATCTGCTTATTGTTAGCTTGAGGCTTGCTTCCAGCACCATTACCCTTCATCTTCAATTGTTCTTTCATGGGAATATTTATCATCTGTGATTGCAGACATGTTTTGATTTGAATCATGTGTTGATTCACAATAGTACTCTCCCATTGCATGAGATCCACTTTAAACAATTTGGCTCTTTGTGTGTGTCTAGGGAAGAGCTTAGTGGGGGGAGAGGTGGAATTAGTAAGGGTGTGTGTCCATAAATATTAAATACTTAGTATGTGCAAGTCCTAAGCACTGAAGATATAAAGAAAGGTAAAGGATAGTCCTTGTCCTCAAGGCAACATGGAAACAACTATTTAAACATACACATTCAGAATAAATATGAAACAATCAACATAAGAATGGTATTGGTTGAGAAAGGCTTCTTGTAGAAGGTGGATTGTTAGCTGGGACAGGAAATAGATTAAAAAGCCAGGAAGTATGTAGAAAATATGCTTTCATTGTGTTGGCATTTGGTAGCTAGGTGGCATAGTGAATAGGGCACTGGGCTTAGAATCAAGACTTGTTTTAATGGGTTCTAATCTGGTCTCAGATACTTATTATCTGTGTGACCCTGGACAATTAACTTAGCCCTGTTTGCCTCAGTTTCTTATATATAAAATGAGTTTAAGAAGGGAATAGCAAACCACTTCAGTATATTTGCCAAGATATAACCCCAAAATGGGATCATAAAAAGATGAACACAACGGAAAACAATTCAACAAAAATGTTCAATAAAAATAAATAATAAATGCAATAAATTGATAGGTTAGGATAGTTGGGTTCTAGTCAGCGAGGTTTTCCTCTGTTAGGCAGGTAAAGCCTTCTGGCTCCAAGCTACATTTCCAGGCATATCACACATTATTTGCTTTCATAGAATCTGATCCAGACAAATTGGATTTCCTATTCCTCACTCACACATTCCATCTTCAAACTTCATGCCTTTGCACAAGTGATCATCCTTCCCCTTAATGTTTTCAGTCCTTACTTCCACCTATTGGAATCAATCACTCAGGCAGGTTGATTTCAGAAAAGCATGGAAAGACTTACATGAATTGATGCTAAGTGAAGTGAACAGAACTAAGAACATTGTACATAGTAATAATGAGATTGTGCAAGGATCAACTGTGATTTCAAGGCAATTCCAATGAATTTGTGATAGAAAGAGCCATCCACATTCAGAGAGAAAACTATGGAAACTGAAGATAGATCAAAGCAAAGTATTTTCACCTATTTTTACATTGTTGGTTTGTTTTCCTTCTTGTGTTTTTTCTCTTTGATCTGATTTTCCTTGTGAAGAATAAAAATTTATTTAGAAGAATTGCACATGTTTAGAAAAACTCAATTAATGCCTTTTTTCACTACTCATCTCAAATAGTTCCTAAATTAAATCTTTCCTAATCCCCCAACTGATAATATAACCTCCACATTTGCACATATGTGCAAATGTATACTTGTAGATTTTTGCACTGTCTCTCTTAATACAACTTAAGAGAAGGAAATTATTTTTTCCTTCATATCATTGGCATTATTACCTTGTACATAGTAGGTGCTTACTAAATAGTTATTTGTCAATTCCTATAATTCTAAAAATGAATTCTTTTTCAGAGAGTACTTTTAAAATTCAGTTCTTACAAAGTACCTCGAAGATTAAGGACCATAGAACCATGAAATTTGAGATTCAAACAGCTACTATCCAGCCTCTGTTTAAAACTTCTATAGAGGAGGAATTCACCTCCCACAGGAAACCATTCTACTATTTGGGGGCAGCTTTAATTGATAGAATTTTTTTTTTTATTTCTGATATTTTTTCCCCAATATCTACATTAAATGTACTTCTTTGCTATTTCAACCATTGCTCCTATTTCTTCACTTTAGGGCCAAAAAGAGCAAATTTAATCCTTCCTTTACAGGACAGTTTTTCAGGCATGTGGAAGAAAAAATCAGACCCTCCATATTCCCTCCAATCCTGAATTTTCACTTGTCCAGATTACCACGCTCAGGGTTTTCAAGAATCTTTATACCATGGACCCTTCACTATATACTTTCCTTTGGACATTCTCTAGCTTATCAGTGCTATTCTTCAACTCTGGAAACTAGAAGTAAATGCAATAATTCAGATGAGTTCCGAGGAGGACAGAGATTAGGGGGACTTGCCCCCATATTCTTATAAGTTATCTCATCTATTAATGAAGCCCAGGGTCACATTACCTTTTTTTGGCTAATATACCAACCTTGCTGACTCATATTGATTGACCTTGGATTCTTTTTCATGACAATTATCATTTGTCCATTTTCCCCCATCCAATAATTCTAGTGTTGATTTTTGTTGTTGTTGTTTGCAGATGATTGTGCATTCAATGAAGCTTCTGATACTGAGATGCAACAAGGTATGGATTGATTCTCTGATGCTTATGCTAATTTTGCCCTAACAATTAAGAACAAGAAAACACAGGTACTCTGTCAGCCAGCACCACACCATCCATATAGAAAAATGGCAAAGTTTTGAATGCTGTGGATAAGTTTATTTACCTTGCCATTATACTTTCTAGGGATATCCACATTAATAATGAGGTTAACACATGCATTGCCAGAGCTAGCTCAGTGTTTTGGAGGCTCCAAAGGAAAGTGTGGGAGAGGAAAGATATATTAGACTGAGTATCAAACTGAAGGTCTACAGAGTCACTGTGAAGGCCACATTGTTATATGTCTGTGAAAACTGAACAGGTCCTTGCTCAAATTAAACTGCCAACCCTCGAAACTCTACCGCAGAGAACACAACTCCATTGAACTGGCCACATTGTTCAAATGCCAAAAGTATGTTTGACAAAAAAGATTATTTTTATGGAGAATTCCCAGGGTAAGCACTCACGTGGTGATTAGTAAGAGTGATACAAGGACACTCTCAAGGTCTCTCAAGAACTTTAGAATCAGTCACATGACAAGGGATTCAGGTGGCACAGAACCACCAAGTATGGTAAGCCATTGGGGAAGGTGCAGAGCAAAGCAGAATTGAATTAGCTCAGTAGAAATGCAAGATGCATAAAGTCAGAGAAGCCACAACAAATGCTCATAAGGACTGTTTCTGTCTGACCTGTGTAAAGCATTCCAAGCTTATGTTGGTCTGATCAGTCATGGTCAGACACAATAATTTGACTCTAACATAGTGACATCCTTTTGGTCCTTTTTGAGAACAAAGGACAACCACCAGAATTGGGTTTTTTCCTAAATAGAAGATTTTATGTTTAACACTTAACCTTCATTTGCTTCCATTTATTACACATTTATTTATATATCATACCAATTTATTTATAAAATAAGTATAATAGTGCCTAGCTCCCAGGTTGGCAGTGAAAGTTAAATCAAAAAGCATAAAGCTATACACATTTTTGTAGGTATCGTAATCTTCATGTATATCATGTATATCATCATTATTATTATTATTATTATTAAACTTTAATTAATTTCATCCTGTTAGATTCAGCCCATTGTTCTAATCTGCCATCTAGTATGTGAGCTTAGCTTTTTACCATGGACAGATTTAATGAGAAAAAGAAATCTGTCCAAACTAAGACAAAAAGATTCCCCATGATAAAACATAATTCTTCTAATTTCTTTGTAATTGATTATAGTAAATGCCTAAGGGATTAAAAACTCGTGCTGAAGCTCAGCATTTCCAAGCAGCTGTTTGATGAAAGTTAGGAGCTGTTTCCCAAAAGTTATGGCCCACTCCTTCTAACTCAAGAATTTATAAAAGCAATTATCTATTACCACTCACAGTTAGAAAGAACTCACCAATGATCACCTAAGGAGACAATTTCCAGCCTATATTTTTGTTCTGCCTATCCAGGAAGGTATTGCTATGTCCTCACTGCCTTTTATTTTGTAAGAAGTATAATACAGGATAAGGCAGGATCACTTTTCTCAAACTATCTAGGGAACTTCAGAGCTTCAGGAATGACCCTTCAAGTTCAAAGTCAATTTACAACTAAAAAATGTGCCTGAAAAGAGGCTGAGATTAACATTAGAAAGTACAAGAATCACCATCACTAAGGAATTTGACCCCAAATGATTAGCAAGAGTAAGGAAGCCTGGGTGTCAAATGCCAGGTCAGGCTCTTTTTTTTTTTTTTTTTTTGCTTTGTTGTCTCTGGGCCTCTCTCAGCTTCAATGTCCTCAACTTCACAAGATTGTTAAAGAATCAAGTGAAGGAATGCAAGCAAAGTACTGTATAAGCTTTAAAGCTTTAAAGATCTAAATAAATGTGAGCTAGAATTTATTCTTTGTCAGTCATTTCAGTCTTATATTATTCTTTGTGACCCCATTTGGGGTTACCTTGGCAAAAATACTGGAGTAGTTTGCCATTTCCTTCTTCAGTTTATTTTACTGAGGAAACTGAGGTAAATCAGGTTAAGTGATTTGCCCAGGATTATATATCCACCATATGTCTGAGGCAGAATTTGATTCTGACTCCAGATCCACTGTTCTTCCACTGACCATATAGCTGCTTTAAAAAAAAGAAAAAGATTCCCAGCTATGTCCAACTAATAAGGCAAACAAAATTAAGTTCCATTGCTCCACCCAGCTGCTTTTATATTTATTCTACAAATACTTAGATATGTACTTGTCTCAATTAGAAATTAAGCTCCTTCCAAGTCAGGCTTGTTTCATTTACTGCATTTCTATTCTCAAAATGACTGGCATACAATAGAAACTTATTAAGCGCTTGTTAATCGATAGTGTGAAATTAAATCTTGACAGGAGCATGAGGAATGTCTAGTTTAACAAAAATTCATTAGTGAACCACTAGAGTTTCTTGAATGGGGGATTCAATTTCTGTTTTAGAAAGATATTTTTCAGGAGTTATATAGAAAAAAAATTGGAATGGGGAAAGCAGGGGAGTTTGAATATATATTTAGGGCATCATTTCAAAGCATTTCAGAGAGGTATGATAAAGGCAAGGACCATAGTTAAGAATACAGAGAAGGGCAGGTCTGCCAGAGATGTTTTCTAGATTAAAAACTACAATAAGATTACATGTAATATTAGGTAACAATAATCTTGAATGACAGTGAGAAGTCAGGAAAGTTGCTTGAGCTTTCTTCAGTTTCTCTCAGAAACAATATGAAATCAAGTCTCCAAACAGATTTTGGAATGAAACAATTTTCCAGTTCAAGATATCTTAAAAGGACTTCAGGAAATGTCAATCTCATTAGGATGAAAGGGGATCCCTGCCAGCAAGAGGGTCTTACCAAGCACAGATCAGAACTGAAACCCCCTTCTCCTGGTTCAATAGAACAGGAGCAAAGCAGACCAATAATGGACCCTCCAGTCCCAAGGCAAATTGCCAGCCTGAGAGACAAGGAAACAAAAGGTAGGGCTAGATGAGGCTATACCCAGCATTGTGAGCAAGTCACCAAATACAAGGGGCCTCTGTGCTGTAAGTCAAAACTCAAAGGATAATAGCCCTATATTCCCTGAGCAGAGCTCAACTTTAAAAGCCAGGGAAGAAGAAGGAGGACAAGAAAGAGGAGAAGGAAGAAGAGGAAGAGGAGAAAAACTAGCAGGAGTGGTGATCCCTATCTCAGACAACACAAAAGCAAAAACAGATCTAATTAAAAGAGATAAGAAAGAAAATTATATCTTGCTAAAAGTTATCATAGACAATGAAGTAATACTTATAATAAACATATATGCACCAAGTAGTACCATCTAAATTCTTAGAGAAGTTAATTAAAGAGAAGTCAATTAAAGGAAGAAATAGAGAGTAAATCCAGAGTAGTAAGGGATCTCAACTGTCCTCTCTCAGTTAGATAAATAAATCCACAAAATAAACAAGAAAGAAGTTAAAGTGAATAGAATTTTAGAAAACTTAGATAGATATGATAGACCTCTGGAGAAAACTGAATGGAGATGGAAAAGTATGACACCTACACAGAATATGACTATGTAGTAGGGCATAAAACCTCACAACCAAATGCAGAAGGTAAAAATATTAAATGTATCCTTTTCAGATTGTAATGCAACAAAATTACATGCAATAACATATCATGGAAAGATAGATTAGAAACTTATTAGAAATTAATGTAATCTTAAAGAATACCATAAAACAACCAATTTCATCCAAAACAACAATAATAATGAGACCACATACCAAAACTTTAATGGAAGCAGCCAAAGCAGTTTTTAGAGGAAACTTAATATCTCTAAATTTTTACATGAATAAAAATAGAGAAAGAGGAGATCAGTGAATTGAACTTGCAACTAAAAAGCTAAGAAAACTACAAATTAAAAACCCCAATTAAATACTGAATTAGAAATTTTGAAAATTAATGAATTCTGAAAATTAATAAAATAGAAAGTAGGAAAACAATTGAATTAATAAATAAAACAGAAATTTTATGGAAATTATTTTATGGAAAATTTATGGAAAAAACAATAAAATAGATTTTTTTATTAATTTGATTGGGAAAATAAAGAGGAAAATCAAATTACCAGTACTGAAAATTAAAATGATAAATTTACCACCAATGAAAAATAAATTAAAGCAATAATTAGGAACTGTTTTTCTCCAACTATATGCCAACAAATCTGGCAATCTAATTGAAATGATGAATATTTACAAAAATATAAATTGTCCAAATTAACAGAAAAGAAAAGAAAATTCTTAAATGAACTCATTTTATAAAAAGAAATTGAACAAGCCATCAATGAGTTCCCTAAGGGAAGAAAAAAAAATTTGAGGGATAGCTGAATTTACAAGTAGATTCCATCAAATATTTAAGAGCAATTCTAATACTATATAACATTTGGAAAAATAGGTGAAGAAGGAATTCTGACAAATCCTTTTATGGCACAAAAATGATGCTGATTCAAAACCAGGAAGAACCAAAACAGAGAAATGAAATTATGGACCAATCTCCCTGATGAATATTGATACAAAGCTTTTAAATAAAATATCAGCAAAAAGATTATACCAATTTATCATCAAGACAATATACTATGACCAAGTTGAAGGACTGGTTCAATATCAGGAAAAACTTTCATCATCAATAACAAACATCAATGACAAATCTAACAGATTCATATCAATAACAAAAAAATATATTTTGAGGTAGTACCTCACACTTGAGATTTGCTTAAATGATAGGAAGAGATAATGGTATATGTTGGAGGGGATGTGGAAAAATTGGAATACTAACGCATTGCTGAGGGAGTTATGGACTGATCCAACCATTCTAGAGAATAATTTGTAACTATGCCCAAAGGGCTATCAAACTGTGCATACCCTTTCATTCAGCAGTACCACTACTAGGTCTATATCCCAAAGAGATCATAAAAGATGGAAAGGGACCCACATGTTCAAAAATATTTGTAACAGCTTTTTTTGTGGTGACAAGGAATAGGAAATTGAGAACAAAAGGATACCCATCAATATGGGAATGACTAAATAAGTAATGGTATATGAATATAATAGAATACTATTGTTCTACAAGAAATAATGAGCAGAAAGAAGAGCAGAAAAGTCTGGAAAGACATACATGAACTGATACTAAGTGAAGTTAAGTAGAACTAGAAAAACATTGTACATGGTAACAGCAAGATTATCTGACAATGAACTATAGCTCTTCTTAGCATGCAGCAATTTAAGACAATTCCATTAGATTTTGGAGGAAAACGCCAGTCACATCCAGAGAGAACTACATAAAATTAATGTGGATTGAAGCATGTTATTTTCATTTTTGTTGTTGTTTTCTCATGTTTTTTT
>JAJPUD010003750.1:109456-169109 GCA_023553655.1 Myrmecobius fasciatus
AAAAACAGATCATTTTTAAAGGGGTGGTCCATAAACAAACAGAAATAGAAGTCAAAATCTAAAATAGCCAGTTGGATTCCATAGAGAAAATATATTACACAAGGCCTAGTCTTATTAAACAGAATGTTATAACTATGTCATCGGGTCTGTGATCCTACCAGCTCATTTTACAGATGAGTAGATATCCGAAGCAAAAGAAATAAGTGGAAGTTGCAAAGAAACAAATTTTGACTTGATAAAAAAAATCTCTTTAGTAATTAGAGCTGTCCCAAAATACAATGGGGATAGCAGGGTGGCACAGTAGAAAAGATGATGGGCCTGGAGTCAGGAAAACTCATTTTCCTCAGTTCAAATCCAGCCTCAGAAATGAACTAGTATAATCCTAAGTGAGTTTCTTAACCCTGCTTGCCTCAGCTTACTCATCTGTAAAATGAGCTGGAGAAGGAAAAGGCAAACTTCTCCAGTATTAAGAAAAACCTCAAATGGAGTCATAGTCAGTCAGGAATTTCAGCTGCTGAACAACAACAAAGTAGAATGCATTTCTTAAAGAGATGTAGTGGGAAGTCTTCACTGGGAACCCATTTATTCAGTTTGTTACAATAAGAATACATTTTCAATCTGGTTTGGATTAGAATGCCACCAATTTCCCTTCTAACTTTGAAATTTGAGAATTCTGGTAGAAGAACCTATCCTGGTAGGATCACAGACCCAATGACATAGTTATAACATTCTGTTTAATAAGACAAGGCCTTGTGTAATATATTTTGTATAAAATTACATACTCACAGAATGAAAAGCTTTGACATTTATGGAGATAAGTTCTAAATATTGGGGGGGGGAATCATTTTGGTAGGTTATCTCATAACTTGTCAAGGCTAGAGAAAACTTGCCTTCAGGAATTCAATGTCATACAGGCCAGATTGGTAATTGCTATGAAGACGTCTGTTTACTTTTGTTCCAGATGCTTAGTAATGTGTAGACACAACTAAGAGATGGCACAACTCCTGAACAGCTGAACTAATAAACACAAAGAGATATCTTTGCAGCTGTTTATTAGATAGGAAATGGAATAGAATAACTTTACTATACATTCTTGAAGCTATCATTAACAATACAAAAACAGATAAAAGATTAGCCCAGGTCAGATAAGACAACACAGAAAATTCTCCTGAAGGAAGTCAAAAGCCAACAATTTCCTAATGACATTGAAGGAATCCTTTATAACTAGGTTTCAACCGAGAGTAAATATGAATGTAAATAATACAAATCCATCCAACTAAAAATCCAAAGCTCCACCAACAGCTGAACTATACATAATACAAGAAAATCCTTGTCTAGATTGAAAAGTTGACATCATGAAGGTTTCATGGAGACTTTCTGGGCTTTGTTAGATTTTATGTTGTAAATTTTAGATTTTAAGAAATACATGTATAAAATATAGTTGCACATGACTAATACAAATATGTTTAAAATGACTGTACATGTATAACATACCTCAGATTACTTGGTGTTTTGGGGAAGGGAGAAATAAAAGATGGCAGGAGAAAAAAAAAGTGAAATTCAAAATGAATGTTGAACATTATCTTTACATGTAATTAGAAAAATAAAATATTATTGAGGAAAAAAGATAGTTGTAAGGAAGATCTAAATGCTATCATTTAGTCACCTGAGATTATAATGAAGTGTTAAATTGCAGAATATAATGAAGAGTGTTAAATTGCAGAACAAGCCAAAATTGATAATGAATTCTAAGGTCTAGGAGATAAGGCTATTTTTAATCTGTTTTGGAAGTCACACAAAGATTAAAGAAGAAATAAATGAGATGATAGGATAATAACTAACAAAAAAGTTTGCTCTCTTTTGTTTTGTTTTGTTTTTTTCTGTCAAGGAAAATTAACTTAGGACCGAAGAAAGGAAAATAAAAAGTTGATGGTAAATTCAATCCCAAGATAAATGAGGATATGATAGGAGGACAGCTGTTTATATGCATTGAGTTGAAGTCACCAGGACCAGAAAACCTAAGTCATCAAGTTATAAAGACACTATCTGTGATCCTTGGAAAATAATGCAGAAAAGTAGAGGTGATGCAGAGTTAGCAAGGCAAAAGTCCTGGTTCCCAGAAAGAAAAAAAAAAAGGAAAAAAATTTTTTCTTTAAATTATAGATTAATGAGCTTAGACAACAAATACTGGCAAACAAAAAATCTCAAATACATTACTGAAGGGATGCTTAGAAAGCATTTCAAAAGAAAGTTGGGATCACCAAAACAAAGCATGAATTCAACAACAGGTTATGCTAGACTAAACACATTTCCTTTTGTGAAAGTGTTGATAAATTAACTGCAAAGGGAAATTATCATACATATAGCATACCTAGAATTCAACAAAGCATTTGATAAAATCACCTATAAATATCCTTATGGATAAAATGATAAGATAAGACCATTTAGAGTTCTTCATAGTATGGCCCTAACCTATTTTCCCAGACATATCTCTTTTGTCTTTTATGGCTCTTCGTTTGAGCTAAATTTATTGTTTTATGAATGCATACCTATATCTCCCAATCCCATACCTTTGCAAGGCCTGCCTGTTTGCCTAAAATCAATTAATCAACAAATATTAAGGTGACACAAGGGATAGAATTTGGAAATAAAAAGACTCAATTTCATGAGTTCAAACTTGATCTCACACATGTACTAGCTGTGTAACCCTTAGTAAGATACTTAAACCTGTTCACTTCAGTTTCATCATTTCTAAAAGGAGTTAGAGAAGGAAATGGCAAACTAGTATCTTTGCCAAGAAAACCCCACATGGGACCCTGAGGAGTCAGGCATGCCTGAAATGACTCAAGAACAACATCATTACTTAAGCACTTAACTATAGGCCAGGTGCAATGCAAAACATCAGAGTTACAAAAGCAAAAATATTTCCTGACTTCAAGAAGTTTCCATACTAATGGAGGAGATAACATATATATATATATAACTCCTTACCTTTGCCTCTTAAAATCCTTATCTTCCTTCAGTGTTCAATTCAAGTGTCCCTTCCTAGGACAATGCTTTCCTGAAAATTTGAAAAGGGATCATTAGTATTCACAATGCTATGCATTAAATATTTAGGTAATGAGAAGTTTGTACCAATCTCTCAAAGAGATAAGATATGTCCATTTATTTTAATGGTCAGAGGTTGGAAGCTTTATCCTTCCCCCTCCCCAAATTGGTTTGCTCTGGGTATAAGAATGGAGGCATGGCAGTAAGGAGAGACAGGTGATGGGAGAGAGGATCCATAGAGATTCAACCCTGGTGAGGTATCATGATGGAAAGATGAACAAAGGAAAAGCGATAACAGTTGAAGGAATATAACAGGAAGACAAATTTATCTTTCATGTGAAGTTATGAAAAGTTATGTTGTTCCACTATAGTAATAGCTCTTGATTTGATAGGAATTTCAGTCAAGGAGTTTTATAAAAATTCCCAGATAACAGATCTATAAGAGGCTATGAAGAAGTCCTTGCTAGGGATGTTACAATTTCCAGCTTCTTAATTTAACTCTGTTATGATTACTCAGATTTATACATAGCCTACTCAGCTCACCTAAGGCAAATGAAGACATGCTGGGTAAGTTGAAAGAAATATTAATTTCTTTATTTTAGTCTCTGTTTACCACCCCTAGTGTGGCAAACTTACTGGTTTAGAAACTAGGATAATAAATTATTTGAAAAGTCGCTGTATCTTAGAAATTTATACTTAGGGTAAATTTGGAATGGCATTATTTCAAACAATTTTGATTTATCACATTGGTAATATCCTAATTTAAATCACTTATAGGTTCTGTGAAATAAGGCAATGCTTTTCTTACATATCAGTGGATAGAAGAATAACTGAAAAGGCCCAGACTCTCCTCTTTTGTCAGGTGGATCTATAAATGAAAAAGTCATGATTTTAAGATTGCACTAATCACCCTGTTATGGTATAGTTATATATCCCAGGCAGAAAGGATATGCAGGGGAGACACAATGCCAGCTCCTAATAATCCTTAATGTCAATCTAAAGGTCAGATGTTTATTGATAGTGTTACTATTCATCTTCGAGACCACAAAGTAGGGGAGGGCTGGTGCTGTCAGATAGTAAGAGATCACTAATAACACATACCTAATTCTCATACAAATATATCAAGTGTATTGCACCCTACATATAAGATTCTTGAATTAAATCTTAATTTAACAACACCAGAATAGCAACATAATCACTTCTTGTGAGGGTGGGGAAAAGTAATTTAAAAGTCACTCATAGTTTGTTTTCAATAAGGTTTTTTTCTGCTTTCTACAAATCCAGTAAAGAACATTAACTAGATAAAGTACAGGCATTAACTAAAGAAAAGGGGTTATTTCCACTATCTGAAATTAAAAATAAATTAGGAAATCACAAGGCAAGCAGACATCCATAGTAAATTTTCTCCTCACAATTTGCATGTAATACAGTAGAAATATACTTCATCTTTCTCTTATCACCCCACAATCATTATAAGCAAAAGCTTGTGAATTTTAAATATGTGCACTTCTAGATGGTACAATGGATAGAATGTCAGGCCTTGAGTCAAGAAGGCCTGAGTTTAAATGTGACTTCTGACATTTCTGATATATGTGTGACCCTGATCAAATCACTTTACCTCTCTCTGCCTCAGTTTCTTCATCTGAAAAATGAGCAAAATAATAGTACCTACATCCTAGGGTTGTAATGAAGATAAAATGAGATAATATCTGTAATACGCTTTGAAAATCTTAAAGCACTAGGTAAATGCTAGCTATTGTTATAGCTGTTACAAATTAAAATTTTGGACCAGTATCCCTAATGAAGTCTTATTATATGAAAATCAAGCATATATCCAGGAATGAGGATAGTCTTCTGTAAGCCAGAGAACATTCAGATAATAAGGTTAAAACAATATGATCACTGGGCAATGAACAGAGACAGCAAAAAAAATTTAGGTTCCATTTCTTTTCTATTTTCAGTCTTCTGAGGAACCCACAAAGGACTGCCTACACTTCAGTTTCCTAAGTGCTCCAGCTGACACATATGTGTGTGCATAAGTGTGCTTATATGTGTGTGCATGTGGGGGGGTGGGTAGGGGGGAAGGGAGAAGGGAGGCCCTGGGGATGATGCCTACCTTCCAAGTTGTATCACAGACCTGTAACACCAAAATAATTAACTGTTATTGTTGCTACCAGTGAGATAAAAGCACAGGATTGAACAGAAAAACTATTGTTAAGAGATGCTTAGAATTTATGGAAAAGGTTTAAGATTATGTCAGGGACCTTGCACAAAAATTATGGAAGTCAATCACTCAATCAACATGCATTAATGGAGAATGTTACTAAGGAGCAGAATAATACTGAACAGATAATATAATGTATGGCATGGCAGATTTTGTATCACCCCAGGCTATCTCCACCTACCTCTAGTAGCAAGATAATCCAAATATTCTCCAAGTTAATTTCAATTTCTTACTATGATTTGGGTGTTAAACTAGCCAAGGGCTCAGTAAATTCAAGATAAGATCTTATATCTGACCTTGTGAAGTAAAAGGGCCCTTGATGGTATCTGCAATAATCTTGTTAGTTTCGGAAACTGAATGGATGCCCATCAATTGGAGAATGGCTAAATAAATAATGATATATGAATATTATGGAATATTCTTGTTCTATAAGAAACGACCAGCAGGATGATTTCAGAGAGGCCTGGAGAGACTTGCATGAACTGATGCTGAGTGAAATTAGCAGAACCAGGAGATCATTATACATGGCAACAACAAGACTATATGATGATCAATTCTGATGGACATGGCTCTCTTCAACAATGAAATGCTTCAAACCAGTTCCAATTATTCAGTGAAGAAAGCCATATACACCCAGAGAGAGGGATATGAAATGTAGACTACAACATAACATTTTCATGCTCTCTATTGATATTTGCTTGCATTGGGTTTCCTTCCTCACATTTTTTTTCCTTGTAGACAAATTTTTTTTTGAACAGCAAGATAAGTGTGGAAATAAGTATACATATATTCGATTTGTCAAGTATTTTAACATAATTAACATGTAGTGGACTTCCTGCCATCTAGGGGAGGGGAGGGGACTAGGGGGGAAAATTTTGTAACGGAAAGCTTTGTAAGGGTCAGGATTGAAGAACTACCCATACATATGTTTTGCAAATAAAAAGCTTTAATGAAAAAAAAATAATAATCTTGTTAGTTTCATTTTAAAAACATATTGCTATAAACATGATATTTCAGAGAGGCAGAAGGAAATTAGATGGAAGACAGAAATCTCTGGAGTCAAGAGCACCTGGGTCCAAAGTCATCTCTGATGCTCACTGTCTGTGCTAACTTAGACAACTGATTTCCTTAGCCTCCATTTCCTCATCTGCAAAATGAAAGGCAGGAATGGATGACTTTCTGAAGTTCCTTTATATCTCTAAAGTTTATAAGCCCATGATTGGAACTACTAAAAAGCATTTGGCTTGGACCAGTTTGAGCTGCCTGAATATATATCATATGTTCAAAATACTATGTGACATGCTGTATGTACTCAATCTTCGAATATTTCCAGGCACACAATATCAAGATTTTCCTCTATTGCCTAAAACAGGATAAGCAATTAGAGTGGCTGTCTCAACTTTATTTTTTTTTTAAGTTCGTAAAGCTGAGTAACTAAAAGCAAATAAATCTGGTCTCTCCATTGTCTTCTATACCTTAAAACAAACAAACAAACAAAAGATACCATAAAGAAACTTTTATCTAGTTTTTTTCTTACACTAACAGTCAAAAATGTACTCATCCATTCTACTTGAAACATCCTTTCACTTTTTCAACTTGATTTAAAGTAGTCTATAATATAATATCAAACATGTCAAGATAGAATTTTGGAAGGGAGTAGATATTGAAGTCTATTGTTTATGGGTGATAGTGTTTTCAAAGTATAAGTAGCTAATTATTTAGATGTCGCCATGTTAATGGCTAAATTATTAAAATACAATGTCAGTCACTCATATAAAACCTTTCAGAAAAGATTAAATATACCTAATACTTAGCTTTTATTTCAAAGTTACTTTATAAGAAACAGTTCAGAGAAGATATCAACATCATCTACTAAGATTCAGTCTTTTTACCATAGAGCATACCATACAAAGGAATGATTAAGTTTAGTAAGTCTCCCTGGATCCTGACTTTCTTGCCTCCTTATTACGAGTAATACCACCACAATTCTTCTTTCTATATATCCATTCACAAAACCTCAATGTCATCTTTGACTCATCCACCTCATCTGTCAATCTTATCAGTTCCTGGGTCTTTTTGAGAATGCCTACATGATACTTGTGACAAATATCGTCTTCTTTCCATCCTTCCATTTCCTCTCCCTTTATTTTTCTTTCCAGCTATTTCTAGTTCAGGCACCAGACAAATGCTTTGCATGTAGTAGATGCTTTCCAAATGTTGAACTGAATTTATTTATTAAAAATCCAAAGTCAAGAAGAAGCTCAATTCAATTGATCTCAATAGAGATCAATTATTATGCTTCTAGAATGGCTTGACTTCAGTTTGTGCTTCTTTCTTTAAGGTTTCCCTTTTTTTTTTTTTTTGGTTTATTTTTAAGTATAGAAGACAATGGAAAGAGCAGACTTTAGAATACAATCACTTCTTGGTCAGACCAATAGTTTTTCACAGAGGACATCTACTACCAACCCCACTTCCCCCCTCCACTATTAACCAACATTCCATGGTAAAATGTACAACTTGATTAATCAAAAAACAACTTTTAAAATTTAACTATAGCCAAAGACAGTTCTAACCAATGAAGATACTAAAACAAAATTATAAGAGTGCCTGTCCTCAAGAAACTTTAATTCTGAGATAAGGCAATATATACATATGTAGCTATCAACAAAATATACATAGAAATAAATGAGATAATTTTAGAAAAAAACACATCATTTTGTGAGGAGTAGGTACAGCTCAGGAAAGACTTCACTTAGGTAGCAAAATAATAACTCTAAGAAATGGAACAAAGGAGACAATGGACTCTATGCATGATTGTTAATTCTTTCTAGCAAATCTTTAAGCATATCATTTGACCCCTATTCAAAAACTTTCTGAAGAGAAAAATGGACTATTTTTTTTTCTTCATGGCTTTTCTGACTCATTCACCAATCAAGTACTTTGCATGTAGTCAACGTTTTCCAGATGTTGAACTCAATTTATTTATTGAAAATCCAAAATCAAGGAAAAGCTCACAATGTATAGAGATCAATCATGCTTCTAGAGTGGCTAGATTTCAGTTTGTGCTTCTTTTAGCATACATAGCAGGAAATTAGTAACTGCAAGCTTATACTATAAGAGCTAGGGGAAGCCCAACCAGATGAAACAATCTAACAAGTTCATACAAGTAATAATTGACAGAGCTAACATTCCACTTGGGTCCTTTGACTCCATAAGTGCTATTCTTTTCACCACATTACAATGTTCACTTTTTCTAAATATAATTATTTTAGTAAACAAAGGAAATAGAAAAAGAGTGGGTAGATTTTTCTTCTGTATTAAAAGCTGGCATCTATTTCTCAGAACTCCTAGGTGCTATAAAAAATAATAAGGATGCAACCAGCAGGGTATTATAAGCATGAATGACTATAAGTCCTAAACAAGAACTTTGCTATCAATCAGCAACTATTCTATCAGATAGAAAACACAGTAGAAGCCAATTATCAAATAATTTCTCTCTTGCCAAAGTGCCAAACTAAGAAGTTTGTGCGATGAAGCAAAAATAAGTAACAGGATCATGGATGTAAAATTGGAAGACGGCTTAGAAAACCATCTGATCTAACCTTATCATTGCACAGAAGAGGAACTGAAGCTAACAGATGCTAAGTCAGTTGCTAAAGGTCACATGAGTGATGGTAGCAGAGCCAGGATCTGAATTTAAATGCTCTGAGTTCAAATTGAAGACTTTTCCCACTATGTTCCAGTTCCAAAAGTCCATCCCTTTTTGTTTTACAGTAAGGAACTGAGAAATAAGAGAATTAAGTAACTTTCACAAAGTCATGTAAATAGCAAAAAGATTAGAATTCAAACCCAGATCCTTTGAGTTCTCCTTCCCATATCATTCAGCATCATCTTTTTTCTGTTTCTCACATGAGCCTAAATTGCTCTTGATTTTGCAAAAGGTCATTTAATACTAATATTTGACCTTTGAAAATCATTATAGACTCTATTTAATAAAAAGAAATAAATAAATGCCAAGCTCACTATGAATTTCTAAATGGTTATATTTTTTTCCCTCTGACTCACTCATTTAAAGTCTACTGGGCTAGAAAATTGGAAAATAAAAATAGGAGGCAAACATAAACTAAAAATTGTAAACTAACTATAACCATGATGGGTACATGTATTAACATGCAGAATATGTATTTAGATGTGTGGCTGGTGATCCTCTGATTCTGTTTTTCTAGGGCAGAACCCATGACAGACTCATTCCCGTATCAAACATCCTAAGTGATCAATAATAATCCTCAGAAGGAAATCTAGTTCTGCATACAATAAAAATAGGCAGAAATGATCAAAGCCAAGAAGGAAACAAACCACCATCATTTTAACAGTTGAATTTTGTGAAACAGTACATTGTACTGTACTAAAATCTAATATATTTATTGTGATTTCATGTGGGAAGCCAAAAGAATGGGTTATAAAGGAAATCCTAAGCTTTCAGGAGCCATATTCTAATTCTATCATGTGCTTTACTACAGAAAATCCCTGAAGAATTACTTCCTAGGTTATAATCTGATGATTTGTTATTGTTATTTGCTTCTATTTGGAGAGAAGAGGGATTTGGGGTTATTTTTTAGACTTACTGGGAAAAGGAAAAAAAACAGAAATAATTTTATATCAGTTCCATAATGTAAGTTCAAAGGATATATATAGGTCCAAAGATAATTAGGCCAGGCCTAAAAATAAACCATTGGATAGACAAGAATTCTATTAAAAATTTCCTAGTTCAGGGCATTGATGCTATATTCCCTCAGGATACTGATGCTCACTTCCTATGATATTGAAAAACAATAAAAATTATTTCTTGCAGACTGAACATTTTTCTTCTGGCTTGTCACTATTTGAACCAATCTCTATTTAATTATTATTCCTTAGCCATCAAGCTTTCTTTATGTGTATTGTCAGTATCAATCAATCAATAGACATTTATTAAATGCTCACTATATGCCAGTCACTGTTCTTGAATGCTGATGATATATATAAAGGAAGGCAAAAATAGTCTTTGGCTTCAGGGAGCTCCTATTTTAATGCTAGCAAAATAGCACCTGTAGGGAATTACCTGGAAAAGATGCAAACCTGGGTCATGTGGCAAAGAGCTAGACATTAAACTGGAAAAAAACTATTTTCTCCCTTGTTTCAGAATATTTTCTCTCCCCACCCCATCTCTCTTTTTCTCTCATATACACATGCATACACACATGAACACATGTCCTGTAAAGAGATCATTTAACTGGAGTACTCCATACTTACTCATTATATATGGGATGAATTATTTATCTTTCATTTCTCAGTATTATTTCATTAAAATTATCTTTGTGTCATCAGCACGGAAAAGATTCTTAATGTCTCAGAGGGATAGTATAATGAATGGCAAACTAGAAGGGAGCTGCTTTCTTATCTCACAAAACACAATGGATGAGATAGAAATAGGCAACCTTTAGATAAGAAGTGAAAACTACTGAAGGAATTGGCTGTGTATTATTATCACATCAGCAGTAGGTGTTCTACTCAGAATTGACTCACTTTATACTTTAAACAATACTTGAAATTGTAAGTAGAGATAATTCTAAAGGTTAAAACATCCTCACTCAATGGAATGATTCATCTTCAGATAAATCCAAGATTCTTATGACCTTTGACAGAATTCACTCATCACTATGATAAAGGTTCAACTTGAATTGTAGATAACACTAGCCAGATCAGTGTGAATTTTGCTGATTTACTGTAGGACACTGCTCTATTTCCTCCTCCAAAGTATGTGAACCCTGACAAAGTGACTCCTGAAGCTACCTGGCAAGAATATTCATCATCTGATGCTCTTTTCCATTGTCTCCCATTGCCTCAAGGAATTATAATCAATTCAATATGGCCATGCATTACTAACTAGGAATGTTATTATATTTACTTAAATACCAGAGCTACCATTCTTGACCACTGTTTCCAGATATATGTCATATTCCAATGCAGATAACATGGTATTTGTGAATTTATTTAAAAGTCATTATTGCTCATGTTGTTATTATAGCACTTTATAAATCTTAAATGCTAGATAACATTATCATTAATTATTAATGAAATCATTATGGATTAATATTAATATTGGTACAACAATCTGGCATTTATAAAAAGTTTTATGGTTTACAAAGTATTCATCTATATCATTTCATTTGATCCTTGCACTAATCCTGTGAGATAGGTACTTGTTATCATCTTTATTTTTCAGACAAGTGTTGAAAAAGGCTAAATTACTGCCCAGTATTATATAGCTCATAAGTGTCAGAGGCTGGACACAGGTTTCCCTGACTCCAAGTTCAGTATTCAATACACTAAGACACATAGCTGCCTCTGTTTTAATCAATGCATTTCAATATAATTGGGTTCCTTTCTAATATTCTATGTTTTAATCTCTGTATTTTTTTAAGTATTCAAAGATCCATAAACTTTGCTAAATTGCCAAAAAGGATACATGATACAAAAAACCCCCTGAAAATTAATAATTCCTTGCCCTGTTAAAATGTAATAATCTTGAAAGCAGGTACAACTCACTTTTGCCATTGTGGAAAGCATAGTATGCATACAACAAATGATTATCGATCTTTAAACAGAAAGATTCAATATTAAGACTATGTTTATTTTCAAACATATTTTCTTTTTGGACCTATTACATATACAGAAGATATAAGGAAAAAAGCAATGAATATAGTCTAAGATCAATAACATTAAATAAACATCTTAAGTCTGCACTTCATTTTGCATTAGGACTTTTTTTCTGAAAAATTGGCATTTACATAGAATTTGTATAAATCTAATCACACTTTAAATATATTTAAAAGAATACTGCAGAGAATTATTTTGTAAAGCAGAGTTCTTTTTTTCAATATGAATAATCACTACCAATCTGCTTTACTATATAAGCTAATATTTATTTATTTATTTATTCCCTATCATATTAATTTACTTAAAGGTAGATTTTCATATGTGTATATATATATATATATATAATTTCTTTATTTAAAATAAAAGGGAGTAATCTCATCTTTTTAAAACCTCTGGGGATAATGAAGAAGGCCAAAAAGAAAGAGAAAAAGGAGAGAGAGAAAGAGAATAACAAGTTTAGAGAAGGAGAGAGGAAGAAAGGAGAATAGAAGCCTTTATAAAACTATACCTACACTTTCTCTACTAAACTAAGCCAAGAATACCCATTGGTGCCCCTCTTAAAAACAAATCCCGGGGGGCAGAGACAAGGTGGCGGACAATAGACAGGTCTTCTTCTGAGCTCTTCCTGGCTCAGGATAGGATCAACACCAGACCAAGCCTCTAAAAGGGTTGTGGAGTGACAGACCCCACAAATATTTGGACTGTAACAAATAGCTAGCAGATGATATTTTGGAAGAACTTCAGTGAAGGTCGGTCTCAATCCAGCAGGGAAAAGAAAGGGATGGGACTCAGCCCAGTGCACATGCAAGGAGGCCCAGGGCAGAGAGACCTCCATGCACTGTGGGAATCTAGTAGGAGGCTCTTAGCCAAAATTCAACAGCATTGGCTACTTTGCCCTAGTTCAGAAGTCAGTGGATCAGAAGATTAGCTATGAGACCTCTAACATAATTAGAGAAGGCAAATAGTGATCCTCTGAACCCTAGAACAATTAATTCCAATACTATATAAACTATTTGAAAAAATAGAGAAAGGTGTACTACCAAATTTCTTTTATGATGCAGATATGGTGCTGATACCTAAACCAAGTAGGATTAAAACAGAGAAAGAAAATTGTAGACCAATTTCCCTAATGAATATTGCTGCAAAAATCTTAAATAAAATATTAGCAAAGAGATTTTTTTCAGCAAGTTATCACCAGGATAATACACCATGACCAGGTAGGATTTAAACCAGGAATGCAGGGTTGGTTCAATATTAGGAAAGCTGTCAGCATAATTGACTATATCAATAACACAATTAACAAAAATCATATGATTATTTCAATAGATACAGAAAAAGCATTTGACAAAATCCAACACCCATTCCTATTAAAAACATGAGAGAACATATGAATAAATGGAGTTTTCCTTAAAATGATCAGTAGCATCAGTCAATCATCAGTAAGCATAATATGTAGTAGGGACAAACTAGAAGAATTTTCAGTAAGATCAGGTGTGAAAGAAGGTTGCCCACTATCACCATTATTATTCAATATTATGTTAGAATTTGGAACTATGCTCAAAAAGTTATCAAACTATGCATACTATTTGACCCAGCAGTGTTTCTACTGAACCTATATCCCAAAGAGATCTTAGAGGAGGGAAAGGGCCCCACATGTGCAAAAATGTTTGTGGCAGCCCTTTTTGTAGTGGCTAGAAACTGGAAATTGAAAAAGATGCCCATCAATTGGAGAATGGCTGAATAAATTATGGTATATGAATGTTATGGAATATTATTGCTCTGTAAGAAACGACCAACAGGAGGATTTCAGAGAGGCCTGGAGAGACCTATATGAACTGATGCTGAGTGAAATCAGCAGAACCAGGAGATCATTATACACAGCAACAAGACTATACGATGATCAATTCTGATAGACATGGTTCTCTTAAACAATGATGAGATTCAAACCAGTTCCTATTGTTCAGCTATGAAGATAGTCATATACATCTAGAGAGAGGCCTGTGGGAACTGAGTGCGGACCACAACACAGCATTTTAACGCTTTCTGTGAATATCTCCATGCATTTTGTTTTCCTTCTTAGGTTGTTTTCTTCTTCTCTTTCTAGATCTGATGTTTCTTATGCAGTAAGATAACTGTATAGATATGTATACATATATTGTATTTGTCATAAAATTTATCCTATTTAGCATGTATTAGATTACCTGTCATCTAGGGGTGGGGGTGGGGGGAAGGAGGGGAAGAGCTTGGGAAAAAAAAGTTTTTGCAAAGGTCAATGTAGAAAAAGTCACTCATATGTTTTGTAAATAAAAAGCTTTATTTAAAAAAAAATGAACTGGAAAGGGAAATGGCAAACTACTTCATGATCTTAGCCAAAAAAAAAATGGGACCACAAAAATCAAACATGATAGCATAACAACAAAATTTTTTTGGCATGTTTAGTCCCATAGTGCCCATATACTATAAAGATTGCAATTCTTGGGGCAACTAGGTGGTACAGTAGATAGAGCACCAGCTCTGAAGTCAGGAGGACTTGAGTTCCAATCCGGTCTCAGATACTTAACACTTACTAGCTGTGTGACCCTGGGCAAGTCACTTAACCCCAACTGCCTCAGCCAAAAAAAAAAAGATTGCAATTCTTATATCAATTTATATAAAGTGAAACAGAATGAATGATTATTGAAATGAGTTGTTCTTATAATTAATTAGGAGAATGAAACTGTTGATTGATTTTCCAATTTCCATTCCTTTCCATTTTTACAAGGAATTCCTATAAGGATGGGTAGCATATCTGCTTCTTCCTTAAGTAGAACCGATGACAGACGGGAAGTTATTTTTGTTTGTTTGTTTATTAATTTGGCAAATAAACATGGAAACATAAGAGTGAAAAAAATATTATGTTAGAAATGTTAGCATTAGCAGTAAGAGAAGAAAAAAAGAAATTAAAAGAATTAGAGTAGATAATAAGGAAACCAAATTATCACTCTTTGCAGATGATATGGTAGTATACTTAGGTAATTATAGAGGATCAACTAAGAACTACTAGAAAGAATTAACAACTATAGCAAACTTTCAGGATACAAAATAAATTCACATACATCATCAGAATTTCTACATGCTACCAATAAAGTCCAGTAGCAACAGATATAAAGAGAAATTCCATTTAAATGAACTGCAAATAATAAAAAATATTTGAGAGTCAATCTGCCAAGATAAAGTCAAGAACTATATGAACACAATTACAAAATATTTTCTACATAAATAAAGTCAAATCTAAACAATTGAAAGAATATCAAGTGCTCATGAGTAGGCCGAACTAATATAATAAAAATAAAAATTCTACCTAAATTAATCTACTTATTCAATTCCATACCAATCAAACTGCCAAGAAATTACTTTGCAGAGCTAGAAAAAATAATAACAAAGTTCATTTGGAAGAACAAAAGGTCAAGAATTTCAACGAAATTAATTTCAAGGGAATTAATGAAAAAATGCAAATCAAGGTAGCCTAGCTGTATCAGACCTAACGCTATATTATAAAGCAGTGGTCATCAAAGTCATTTAATACTGGCTGAGAAATAGTGTAGTTGATCAGTGGAATGGATTAAGTTCACAAGATAAAATAGACAATCTAGTGTTTGATAAACCCAAAGGCCCTAGTTTCTGGGATAAAAACTCGCTATTTGACAAAAAGTTGCTGGGAAAATTGGAAAATAGCATGGCAAAAACTAGGCATTGATCACACCTAATACCCTCTACCAAGATCAAGTCAAAAATGGGTTCATGACCAGGAGATCATTATACACGGCAACAACAATACTATATGACGATCAATTCTGATGGACATGACTCTCCTCAACAATGAAATGTTTCAAACCACTTCCAATTGTTCAATGAAGAAAGCCATATACACCCAGAGAGAGGGATGTGAAATGTGGACCACAACACAACATTTTCATACTCTCGATTGATGTTTGCTTACATTGTGTTTCCTTTATCTGATATTTCTTTCTTGTAGATACGATGTTTCTTGCACAACAATGATAAGTGTGGAAATATGTATACATATATTCGATTTGTCAAGTATTTTATCATAATTAACATGTAGTGGATATCCTGCCATCTAGGAGAGGGATGGGGAGTAGGGGGGAAAAATTTGTAACAGAAAGCTTTGTAAGGGTTAATGTTGAAGAATTACCCATACATATGTTTTGCAAATAAAAAAAAATGGGCTCATGATTTAGACATAAAGAGTGATACTATAAGCAAATTAGAAGAACAAATAGTCTATCTCTCAGATCTGTGGAGAAGAAAGGAGTTTATGGTCAAAGAAAAACTAGAGTGCATTATGAAATGCAAAATAGATAATTTTGATTATATTAAATTAAAAAGGTTTTGTAGAAACAAATCCAATGGAGACAAAATTAGAAAGGATGCAGAAAACTGGGGGTGGGGGGAATTTTACATTCAAGTGTTCTGATAAGGCCTCATTCTAAAACATATAGAGAAGTGACTCAAATTTATTAGAATACAAGCCATTCTCCAACTGATAAACAGTCAAAGGATATGAACAGACAATTAGAGGATGAAAAAACTAAAACCGTCTCATCATATGAAAAAATGGTCTAAATCACTATTGATCAGAGAAATGCAAATTAAGACAACTCTGAGGTACCACTACACACCTGTCAGATTGGCTAAGATGTCAGGAAAAGATAATGATGAATGTTGGAGGGGATGTGGGAAAACTGGGGCATTGTTGATAAAGTTGTGAAACTAATCAAACCATTCTGAAGAACAATGTGAAACTATGCCCAAAGATCAAATTGTGCATTATACTTTGATTCAGCAGTGTCATTACTGGGCCTGTATCCCAAAGAGATCATAAAAAAAGGACTCACATGTGCAAAAATGTTTGTGGTAGCCCTTTTTGGAAGTGGCAAGATGCTAGGGTATGGGACCCTGCTGAGAGGGAGTACTGAGGCCACCTTGACCTGTGGTGCACAGTAAGTTTTCTGCCACATTGCAGAAATGCCCTTGTTGAGCAAGGAGCACTGATACACAGCATGGGAATGGGTTGAGCCTGAGGGTCACAGCTAGTTGCTCTTGAGCAAGGATGCCTTAACAGGGCCTCTCACCTGTGAACGAGTTGCTGACATGGCTGGGTAGGCTCTCCTCCCATTGGCAGATACTATGCATACGCAATGCCCATGAGCTGCTTCTCTGAATGGTGATTGGGGATTGCTTACTGTTCATGCACTGATCATGCTTGCAAAACTATATCAACAAGGCTGTGTGGCATAATAAACTGGAGCTCTCTTCACACCCTATGAGTTCCCTGCCTCATTCATCTTGCCTCTGAGAACAAAGGACTCATACAAGGTGAGCTCTTAATAGACAGCCACAACAACTGGCGCCCTAGGAACAGGGACAGGGACGTGGATCAGTGCCAGAGCGACCACTTCACAGTCAAGCATGGCTACATGGTCAAGACAACCTCTCAGAGGACTCCAGAGAGAGAGAGCCTGCCGAACTGTGCTGTTTCCAGACCAGGCAGAGTGCAGCCGAGAGCGGTTAAGTAACCTAATGGGGCAGAAAGTAGGCACCCTCCTCCTTTCAGACAGGGAAGCATATGTCAGGACTGTATAAATGTATCAAAGAGCAGGGGTGCACAGTCCAATTAGGAGACATTAGGAAATTCCTGGACATTGCTTACAAAGTTTCTCCATGGTTACCGGAGGAAAGCTGTTATAATTGTGAGAGATGGACTGTTTTCAGCGAACAGCTCACTGCTTATGGTAAGCAATGACCAGGAGAAATACAAAAAAGCCATTTCAAACAAAGTCTGAAATCAGAATCAGAAAAAGATATTAGGAATTTACAGTTGGAGCACAGACAGGCACATCTCTTAGCAATAGATGTCCCTCTCCTGAGTCTGAAGAGAACAATAATGAATGGCCTCCCCCTCCTCTACCACCCTCAGCCCTGCCTTATTCTTGTGTCTATTCGGACCTACATCCTTTCAAAGGTTCTTCTAATGTAATAAAGGCTAAGAGTGAAATCTGTAGGACAGAATTTTTAAAACAGACCTGGTTGACTACTGCTCAGGTTACTCTAGGAACAAACATGAACTTATACTTTTAGCAACTGAGTGCCAGGAGTAGCAGGCAATAAGGAGACTTTGATGTCCACTGAACCAGTCAATTGGTAAAAACATGGAAAGACAGAAACAACTTTTCCCTTAATAATAGATGGCTTACATATTAATTTACGGGTTAGAGATATTTTACACCAATTAGGGATGAAAATCACCACAGAATTTTAGGAAGCGTCATTGCTGCTGTGGCTTCCACTGCTCCAAAAAATGACTTGGACTACCAACACACTGGTATGGTGGAGCAATGGCCCCTGACCAAAGAAAAAACAGGTGCTTTACATCAATTAGTACAAGAACAATTAGAGTTAGGACATAATTAGGAAACAAACAGGGCATGGAATTCCCCTATAAGAGATTCATCAAAAAAACAAAAAGAGGGAGATGAAAGTAGGGTCATTCAGAAAGATATAGATAAAGCAGTGTACACAAAAATTACAAAAAAAAAATTGATTCAAATGATTTAAGTCCAGCTATGAAATACCCTTTGGTGAACACAGACAGAGAATCATTCAAAAATAACACCTCATCTTCATTAAGAAAACCCGCTAAGGATGAGTCCATGCTAATGAAAAAGAGTCCTGAAGTTTGGGAGGGACCCTCTAGGGTTCTAATGTGGGGGGCAGGATATGCTTGTATCTCCACAGGACAAAACGTTCAGCAATGAATTCCCACCAGACATCTCAGAGTTGTCCATAAAGCAGAAAAAAAGAAGGAAGAAGAGGCAACCATCCAAAAGAAGTAGATTTTCCCCCAAGACTACTAACAAAATGCTATATCTATATATATCTATATATATCTATATATATATGTATATATATATACATATATATATATATATGGGTTTGTGTTATATACAATCAGTATTGACAACAGAGGCCAAAAGGTGTGCTATGAACCCACCATGGCCTAGAACTATCTCATGGGGAATGGGATATTATGTGACACACATGCTGGGCACACAGGGTACGCCCTGTCATAGTGACACCCTCATCCGCGCGAGAGGGTTGCAGTGGTGGGTCTACATAAGGGATCATCAGGTTGGCCCTTTATAAAGCACAAGCCTCTATGGGACACATTGTTGTCACTCAAGAATTGGGTTAGCAGTTTGGCACATGGAAAAACATCTTGGGCCCTGTTTCTTGGACAAACGGCACAAGAATTAAATACCAATTCTATACTAAAACCTGTCTGGAAGGGAAATATGCATTCATGTGGGGAGACTGTAACTGTTACCAAAGAAACATTAGATTTTTACAATGTTATTTGTTGGAATTGTACTGTCAGTGATTGTTTAAAGAATGAAATTGAAAATCAGACTGTATTTGTTATTACTCATGTACCAATGCTTTCTGTAAAAAGGGAGAAATGGTATCATACTGAGACTGATCCTATGTTCAATACCATAATAGAAAAGAAGGAAACATTAGGAAAAACATTAGAGAAAAGAGATGTATCAGCTGTGTCATATTAAGTATCACTATGTTGGTTTCACTTATAGCTTCATCAGTCTCTCTTGCAATGTCTATATCTAATATACAAAACAGTACAGTACAAGCTAGATATATAGAGGAACTAGCTAGGTTTTGCCCAACAAGCTAAGATAGATGAACAATTGTATCAGATGATAAAAGATTTAAGGGAAGCATCATTGGAAATAGGAGCAGGAGTAGTTATTGAAACTCTAGACTCAATTACAATGTGACTATAGATGTACAAAAGTTTATGTAACCCCTTTTGCTGTATAATCCTACAGGATAAGATTATGATAGGGACAGTATCAAGAGTCATTTGAATGGTTTATTTCTCAATAACACAATTGAAGGTGACAAAGAAAGCATATATAAACTAGTATCTGGCATAGAGAAAGCTTCTCATAAAAATTTGAATCCAGATAAAATTGTTGAAAAAAAGTCAAACATTGTTTTGACAATACCTCTTCATGGTAGTTAAAATGAGAATCATGGATTGCCCTGTGTGTTGTGATGTTGTTGTTGCTTTGTTGTTGCCCTGTAATATTAGGATGCTTTTATAGATCTTTCTCCACCATCTTTTCAGAGATTGCAGCTCAAGAAACTTTTTATCTAAAAGATAAAAAGGGGGAATTACTAGGGTATAGGACTCTGCTGAGAGGGAGTACAGAGATCACTTTGACCTATGGTGCAAAATAAGTTTTCTGCCACATTGCAGAAACGCCCTTGTTGAGCAAGGAGCACTGGTGCATGGAATGGGAATGGGTAGAGCCTGAGGGTCACAGCTAGTTGCTCATAAGCAGGGATGCCTTGACAGGTCCTCTCACCTGTGAGCAGGTTGCTGACGTGTCTGGGTCAGCTCTCCTCCCATTGGCAGATACCACAATGCTCAAGAGCTGCTTCTCTGACTGGTGATAGGGATTGCCTACTGTTCACACACTGATCACACTTGCAAAACTATATATCAACAGGGCTGTGTGGCATGATAAACTGAAGCTCTTTTCATACCCTTTGAGTTCCCCTGTCTCATTCATCTCACCTCTGAGATCAAAGGGCTCATATAAAGTGAGCTCTTAAAAGACTGCTGCAACAGCAAGAGACCAGAAACTGTGTGGATGGCCATCAATTGTTAAATATACACTTTAAATTTTATACATATTTATACAGTTATATTGTTGCACAAGAAAAATCAGATCTACAAGAAAAAAAAATCTGAGAAGGGAAACATAATGTAAGCAAACATCAATAGAGAAGGGCAGCTAGGTGGCGAAGTGGATAGAGCACCAGCCCTGAAGTCAGGAGGACATGAGTTCAAATCTGCTCTCAGACACTTAACATTCCCTAGCTGTGTGACCCTGGGAAGTCACTTAATGTCAATTGCCTCAGCAAAAAAAAAAAATCAATAGAAAGCATGAAAATGTTATGTTGTGGTCCACATTCAGATCCCTCTCTCTGGGTGTATATGGTTTTCTTCATCACTGAACAATTGGAGCTGGTTTGAAATATCCCATTGTTGAAGAGAACATTCTGAAGAGAATGACCTTCAAAATTGATCATCATATAATCTTGTTGTTACTATGTATATTGATCTCCTGGTTCTGCTCATTTCACTTAGCATCAGTTCATGTAAGTCTCTCCAGGCCTCTCTGAAATCATCCTGCTGGTAGTTTCTTACAGAACAATAATATTCCATGACATTCATATACCATAATTTATTCAGCCATTCTCCAGTTGATGGGCATCCATTCAGTTTCCAGTTTCTAGCCACCACAAAAGGGATGCCACAAACTTTCTTGCACATGTGGGGCCCTTTTCTTCCTTTAAGATCTCTTTGGGATATAGGCCCAATAGAAATGCTGCTGGGTCAAAGGGTATGCACAGTTTGATAACTTTTTGAGCATAGTTCCAAATTCCTCTCCAGAATGGTTGGATCCGTTCACAGCTCCACCAACAATGTATCAGGGTCCCAGTTTTCCCACATCCCCTCCAACATTCATCATTATAATTTCCTGTCATTTTAGCCAATCTGACAGGTGTGCAGTGGTTCCTCAGAGATGTCTTAATTTGCATTTCTCTGATCAATGAGCCACTGGATTTCTAAAATAACAAATTCAACAATAGTTAATTGATCATCTGGAAGCATCCCGAGCAAAATTTGCCTGGGAGTTAATAGTTATGCCATACTAAATTTTTAATCCATACAATAATAACATTAGATGGCATTTACTTAGCACTCAGTTTTCAAAGTGTTTTATGGACATTATCTCAAATGAGCCCTTACAATAATCCTTGAGAGGTGGATACTATAGATGCTGGCTTCATTTTGCACATGAGAAAACCAAAGCTCAGGGAGTCCTAGTAATTTGACTAAGTTCAAAAAGCTCACAGACATCATAACTAATATTTGAATACAAATCTTGCTGACTACAAGTCCAATTTTCTATTCACTACATCAAGCTGACTCTTGATAAAAACAGACCTAGCAAAAATATTTCAGCTATTGGTAAGTACAACATTTAAATAAGGAAATCCATCAAAAACTTTTTGTATGACAATCATATGTTGGGGTGTGCTGAAGCTGTTTTGTTCATTGCCTAGAATGAAGAAAGCAATGGAGAAAATGTTACTAATGCAGATTAAACTTATAAATGCATTATGTACATAATTTTTAAAAGAGCCACAGTTATTAAACATTTACCAACATACTCCTAAACTACATGCTTCAGGAGAATAGGGATACTAAAGCATTTATCAAGTACAATCATATATTTGGATATTTTCATTATCTTTATTTCTCTCATATGTCTTTTTTCCACCATGACCCTTACTAAACTGTTCCAAAACACTTAATAAATGTTTGCTTAATGTAATTTATCACATAAAGCACATAACAAGGCATAGTATTTATCTGATTATGGTAAAATTATTTTACTTAAAACATCTCAAAAGTTCTAGCTCCTTTCTCATGAGAAAAAATATAACTTGAAACAACATAAAAATAAAAGATAAACAAAAACATACTACTTAATACAATATATTTATTAAGTGGCATGTTTTTGATTATCTTTTATTAGCAGTCGCCATAACCCACTGAGCACCTAACTTTAACTATTTTAAGGTTGAAATAATAAAAAATTTAAAAAGGAAAAAAATTTTTTAAATTAAAAAAGGAACTTTAACTATTAAAGTAATTGTATTAGGATAATGCCAAGTGTGCACTGTGAATGACCTTGTTAAAAAAAAAAAACTATCAAAAAATAAATAAGTCTCCTAAACAGAAGGATTAGCGTCTACCCTTAAAATACTTGCAAAGCTTTGCAGATGAAGATATCCCTAGTCAAAGAAAATAGATTAAATATAGAAACAATGTCAATAATGTATGTTCTATGGAGAAAATCAATTATCCTGATTATGGCATAGCAGAATGAATGATAAATTTGGAATCCAACAACTTGAATTTAATTCTTAATTTTTCTATTCACTACCTATGTGACACTGACTAACAGCTTCACTCACTCAGGGCTTCAATTTTCTATTATATAAAATTATAAAATGAAAAGATTATGCTAAGTGACTTTTATATTCCCTTCCAATTGGACACCTTTACTATCCTTTTAAATAAAGTTTCTATCACACATATTAGCACCATTTTTTGATACGAGACTTGTGATTTCTGGTAAGAATTTTTCCCCTACCATTATAGGTCCACAACTTTCCCCCATAAATAACTAGTCATCTTGGAAATTTGCCTCAGGCACTAAAGGTAAAGCAACTTGCTCAGGATCCTGTGATCAGCATACTTTTACTGCAGTAATTTCATACATGCAAGTATAACACAAAATCCCTAAATTAAAAGGGATCTTAGTGGTCATATACCTCAACCAGCTAGCCTCTGTTTGAAAACTTCCAAGGAAAAAACTTAACATCATAATTCCTGACTTGTAGAAAGTGCTTAGTAAAGGCTTGCTGACTGACTGAATACCAAGACAGATGATCCTATTTTGGGAGA
The DNA here is from genome assembly GCA_023553655.1 of Myrmecobius fasciatus. Taxonomy (NCBI): domain Eukaryota; kingdom Metazoa; phylum Chordata; class Mammalia; order Dasyuromorphia; family Myrmecobiidae; genus Myrmecobius; species Myrmecobius fasciatus. The sequence continues at coordinate 133,060 of JAJPUD010003750.1, forward strand.
GTGATTTGTTTCCTTTGATAGTGTTTCCTTATATAAAGCTTAAAACCATTTCTCTGTTATTTCTACTCACAATTCCTAGCTGTCCTCTACAGTCACATAGATAAAATTTGAACTTTCTTCTACCTGACCAGAAAATGTGCTCAACCTCACTCAGCTTTCTCTTTTCCAAACTAAACCTTTTCATTTCTTCCCAGAGATCTTCAGTCCCTTCATAGAACTGGTTTCCCTCCTCTCAATATACTTCAAATACTCTGTATTTATCACCTCACCCTCAAATATATAAAAATGCCAAAGGATTCAAAGAGACAAAAATCAAAAACTTTCCTCTTCATCTGATATTTGCTTTCTTCTTCCTCTAGTTGTTTCTTAAAATTATTAATGGAATATCAGGTCATTTGAGAGATAGAAGATGGCAGATTTTGCTCAGCATGGAAAACAGGGACTTAAAAGGAAGCAAATCTATCATATCTGAAGTTAGAGAGGATGGTATTATTAGGGCAATTTATTATTCTGAAACTGACAATAGATGGAAAACTCATTTATCTTGTGCTTTTATAAAAGACACAATTCTTTGGTGCCTAAGACCATTGTAACAGAGTATTTCTTGCTCTCTTGAGAAATAAGGAAAAAAAGCAATTCAAACTATATTTTAATGAAGACCTATATGTACTTGGCACTGTAGCATATATTGGGTAAGAAAGGAGGGGGAGAAGCAAGGAGGGAAGAAATAGAAATAGAAGCAAAAGAGATTTCCTACAACCCCAACAGCTCTCTTATTGCAGAAACAAGTTATATAGGCACAAAGAAATTTTTTAAAGATAGCTTGTAGTAAAATAAATGGTAGCATAGATATAGACAATAAAGGCAATAGAATTTCCACTTCCTGGGTGGTAATGCTTCATTGAAGACTTACGGAAAGTTTAAAAAGGCAATAATTATCCCACAAATACTTTATTCATCTCACAAAGTTTGCATTGGCTCCAACTATATTTTTTACCAAACTGCTTCCTGAGGAGTTAGTTATTTTGAAATTTAAGACAACTCAACATCTTTCAGAAGCAAAAGTAGATGCTGGTCTCCCCTCCCCCAAAAAAGGTCCAAAGTGAAAAGAATAATGTAGACAGAAAGAATATGATAAATTTCTTATAAAATTCTGTTCTTTTATTTTAAATTTGGACATGTAGGCTAATGGTTATCTTCATGGCCCAGAAGTATGGGGAAGAAAGGGGTGATAGTAGAATCTAGGAATTCAATTCAAAACAAACCTCTTTTAAAAAGAGAAAATAGGGTTGATTTTTTATTCCTTCCTTATTTTTCAGAAAACATTCATTGAGATTTGAAAAATATCTCATACATAAGGTGAAAATGGAACTCTTGATTTTTTTTTCTGAGGCAGGAAGAATGCCTGGGCTTTGTGTGCAAAGGGATCAGAGAGAAATAAATTTCTACCTGTAATGTTATACCTTCAATATGAATACACTTTTCATCTCTCAGTAAACTGAGTGATCTTCCATTTCCACCTTATTTAACACCACTGGTGTTCCTATCAAATGAACCCAGAGAAAACAAAACTGATGATTTTTTTTCCAGCCACATCAAAGTAAATACCAGAATTTAAGTTTCTATAATGAAAATGAAGGGCAGCTAGGCGTGCCTAGAGTCAGGAAAACAGTTCAAATCCAGCTTCCAGACATTTACTGGCTCTGTGACCCAAGACAAATCACTGTTTTTTCATGTGTAAAATGAGCTGCAGAAGGAAATGTCAAACCACTCTAGAATATTTTGTCAAGAAAATCCCAAATGGGGTCACAAAGAGTCAGACACAACTGAAATAACTGAACAAAATGAAAATGAAAAGTCTAGAATTAATATGGTACTACAAACTTAAAGGGAGGTACAATCATCGGCAGAGTATCTTGGCTATTATTACTACATAGGGTCAGAAACACTTGCCTACCATGTGTTAGAAATCCTTGGTTCTCAAAGGTTTCACATATGCCGAGACTTCCACATTATCTAGTCTCTATCTTCAGCCATTGCTGTTTCTTCTCAGATTTTCAAGAGGAAGGTAGTAGCAGCTCTATCCTCAAAGGTTCAAATCCCTTGCTTCCAGCTAGTGTGTCTGCAGTCCCAACTACCTTCCTCTTTGTTGTGAGTTGAAACATCCAGTGAGTCACAAATCTTAAAACCTCAGATCAAAAGGTTTGAAGACTTTGGAGGACCTTGTTGAACCTTATTTTTCCCAACTATAAAATGAAAGATTTGAAGTACATGGCTCCTGAGGTCCTTTGCACAAGCATACCTAACATATTATCCCATGAATCACTACTGTCAATTCTTCCTACCTCAACAGGGAAATGTTAACACTAATTTCAGTAATTGCAGTAATGGTTATTTCCCATTTACCAGTCAATATCTTTCTTGAAAGTGTAATGCTTCCTTCCAAAGTGTTAAAAAGATTGAAATGGGGGCAGCTAGGTGGTGCAGTGGATAGAGCACCAACCCTGAAGTTAGGAGGACTTGAGTTCAAATCTGACCTCAGACAGTTAAATATGTCCTAGCTATATGACCTTGGGCAAGTCATGTAATCCTAAATACTCAGCAAAAAAAAAAAAAAAAAAAGATGGCAATAAATTTGAAGCCTAACTGTTGTTTGTCCTTTGTTCTTGAAGAGGAACATGACATCAGGAAGGTGATGACATGATAGTCAAGTAAGTTGGATTTAGGTGAGAAAGGGCTGTGCAAGGCCACCAGATACACCTTCTCCTCAGGAATCATTTGAGTCCAGTGGCCAGATATAGATCAAGACTGGAAATCTCTAAATGGAGAGGGAGATCTAGGCTTTTAGAAGTTAAGCTCTTTCCCAAGTTTCATTTTTGACTGAGGCAACACCCATTCAGTAATTAAGGGTAGGTAAGAAAGAAATGAGACAAGAATGGCCTTTTGAGCTTAGTCAAAAAACAAACAAAGGAATCAGTCTAGGAGGAGAAGACCTTCAAAGTTTTTGACTAAAACATCAAAAATTGCTATTTACAAGGCAATTGGGGCCAAAAAAGATCCAGTTGACTTGGCCTGGAAACTAATTTCACTGCCTTTCACTGAAGCCCATCTAAGGTGTCATAAGAAATTCATTCTTTTTTTCTCTACAGCAAAAATCAAAGAAATGTCCTCTCTTTTCTTGGGGGTCTATAATTGTGGCATTAATAGAGCCAACTTCATACTTTCATCTAACACTTTTTCTCCCTGAGGTGGGTGGTAATATGCCTAATGGGCCATTATTAGGCAGCATGCATAGCAATCTTATATAAAACCAGAAAATGCTGCTGAAGTTGCAATATTATGCTTATGAATTTTATTTTTAAAAAATCAAAGTTAACATTTTAATTGACTATAACGATAAAATTCTTATCTCTGATTATGAATGTTAATGCTACTCTTATACACTGTTAATCTATTTTTATGAGGAACTAGGTCTGCTACATTTGTTTCCTTCACAGATTTTTAAGACTAAGTTATCAACCCCAGGCTTATGAAATTCCATCTCCTACTGATAGTTCTCTCTTGGTATCTATTTCTATGACATTTCTGTCTTTCTATTTCTATCTGTGTGTCTCTGTCTCTGTCTTTCTGTGTCTCTGTATCTCTGTCTCTGTCTCCCTCCCCCATTTCTCTCTGTGTCTCTGTATGTCTGTCTCCATGGTCAATTCCTCTTTGAAAAGATTAAGTGCTTCACCATATTATGCACTGTACATAAGATTCTTATGGCAGAGAAATAAATGGATATAGTACTTACTACAGTGCCTGGTCTAGAATGATGTGGTACAACCCTTGGGAATAGTGTGAACTCCAATGAAGCCCAATTTGTTTCCCTTTGTCATCCCACACCAAGGGAAGAGGCATTCCTGGGGCTGTTTTATCTGGCCAACATGACCAAAGCTTGACCAACCAAATCAGTAAGAACACTGAAGATAAGGGGCCATTCCTTCCCCAGAGCAAACTAGAGATATTCTTACCCTACAAATAACTTTTGTGATCAAAGCACCTTCATTATCCTATATAAACAAACCCTTCTTCCTGTGTTTCCATCATGTAATTGCAACATAAATACAATGTGCATATGAGTTTGTTCTCAATTAGGACCCTCCCTAACTTTTTAGACGCCACCCTTATTTCTCCTTTCCCTTTCACCTCTGACCTTTAATTGGCATCCCTTCACTCACAGCCCATTGCTATGTCATCCTGATCTGCCTATTTTGGCCTTTCTAAGTTTTTCACATGTCAAATTGCTCTCTCAAAACCTAGTGTTTCATTACAGAGAAGGAACTTAACAAATGCTTGTTGATGTCTTAGCTTTCCAGTACTTTTATACTTTAACTACCATTTACTTGCCCAGGAATCCAGTCATATTGCTATCTCAAAAACAACACTCAGTCTTCTGAATCAAAGTATTTTCATTGGCTATTCCCCATACCAGAAATATATTTCTTCCTCATCTCCAACTTCTAGCTTTGTTGGCCTCCTTCAAGTCTCAGCTTTCACAAAAAGTCTTTCCTAATCTTCTTTAATCTTCATGCCTTCCCTCTAAGATTACCCCAATTTTTCCTGCATATGCCTTGTTCATACAATAGAGGTTTTTTGCGTGTTATCTCCACTGGTAGACTCTGAGTTCCTTGAAGGCAAGGATTGTTTTTTTGTTTTTTGTTTTTTTTTTTAACTTCCTTATATCTCCAATACTTAGCACAGGCTCTTAATAATTACCATTTGACTAGAGACAGCTCAATAGATTTACAACTAGATGTAAGTATATCTCTACCTAATAATAATGGGAGTAACATAACTAATGCTTCAAGGAATCCATCAGCCAAGCCCACCATAATGCCCCAGACCCTACTATATAACATCATTAGGTACAATCCCAGGGCTTGTTCCAATAACTTCAATGTAGTTTAAATTGGGAATTAGGAGACATTTCAATCCTGCCTCTGATACTTAGTGCCTATATGACTTTGCTTAAGATTAAATTAATCATTTAATTTCCCTAGTACTGGTTTCTCCTCTGTAAAATGATGCATATAGCCTTTGAAGTCCCTTCTTGCTCTAAATCAATAATCCTAATAATTCCTTCCAGATGACTCTATGTCATAACCTCCTCCCAGCTTTGTTCCTATCTTTGTATATTGTACCCTTATGTATATTTCACTGAACTCCTTCTTTCTATTGGACATTTTAATCAGAGTTGGGATAGTCAGTTCACAATGCCTAGTAAGAGCCAATTATTAATTTCAGTGAACACATTTATTCCTTGGAAATTGGCAAATGCTACTTGCTTGACTCATTTTATTTACTGTCAAAACTCAATAAAAGTGATAGAGCAAATGTTAATGCAGATAAAATTAAAAGTATCAGAATCTATAGCTATAGCTATTTATATTTCTAAATTATTTCTCTATAAATATATTTAAAAATATAAACCTATTTATATGTAACATAAATACAAATGCATTTATATGTATATCTAGTGGGCCGCTGTTAAACTGTCTATTAAATAGTCTAGCACAAGGCTGTGCCCAATGAAGTTGGACAAGGAATATATCTGAATTCAAGGCTCTCAGCCAAAAACAGGTATAATGAGAGGCACACTGACTTTCAGTTCAGAGAAGAGGAATTCCAATAGCACTTTCACTTTTATTTTTTTTAACTTGAAAAAATTCACTTGTTCTCTTTCAGCTTCAGTTTTCTCAATTGAAAAATAAGGACAATTGGCCAGGTGACCTTCATGGTCCCTTATACTTCAAAATCTATGGTCCTAAACATATTTTCAATATATATTTCAAATTATACCCTTCAAATTTCTACTAACTAGTATCAGAGAATATAAAACCTAAATTTTCAAGGAGAATAATTTAATATATTTGATTTTATTCTCTATGATAGGGAAAAGCCAATCATATGATTACAAGGGGTTATGTAGTGGGTTGGCTGTGTATGTAGAGGGCTACATATGGGGATAGGACATATATATTTATGTTATATGTATTTATACATGTGTATATATACACATATACCTATGTATATAAGGGAGGTATGCATATGTATATACACAGGCATACATACATATACATACATAATTTTAGCCATGCAATAATTCAGTGAAGGAATAATCTGAAAACAGATTTTCTTCACCTATTTGGTGTTCTAGACTCATTGAGATATTTGCTAAAGTCTATAGACTTCCTTCACAGAACAAAGTTAAGGAATAATTGAAAGACATGCTCAATTTCCAGGGAAAATAAAGACATTTTCTCCATATAAATTCACCTATCTCCTGAAATCTATCTGTGGGTTCAGTTAAAAAATACCTCTCACACACACACTTTCCTCTACTACATTTTCATATTCAATCCAATTGCAAATGTACTTTCCAAGTATCTCTTGCATTTACACCTTTCTTCCCAACCCATTAGCTAACACCTCCTTAAGACTTTGTCATCTCCCCTCAACTATTATACTAGCCTTCTGATTGAATAATACACAATGGAAATGGAGAGAGCAATCACAGATACATATGCACAACAAAAGAGATTTGAAAAGACATTGTTACTCAACCATTTTGCAAAGGTGGGAGGTTCACAAGTAACACAATATGTTCTGACCCTTTTGGATATATTATTAAACATTTTTGCTGATTTTCCTTCTTTTTCCCCCTTATTTTTTAATTGGGCTGGTTGGTTAAAAGGATACTAGATGAAAATAATTGTGTAAAAAAAATCAATAAAAATGTATTTTTAAAAAGAAGGCAGCTGGATTCTCATATCTGCTTTTGCATTCAGTCTGTTGTGATATGTTGTTTTGGTTGAAGTAAATGAACAAAATCTAGTCTTACACAGATATGTAGCTGGAAAAGAAAGGCAATTAGTGTCTTGATATAATAATAGTTTTGACCCTGACAACCCCCTGAAATGGTCTTAGGGACCTCCAAGGATTTGCAAAGCACATTTCAAAAAGTGCTGATTAGAACTGAATATACCAATTAAAAACCAAACCAAAGCTCTAGATGAATCATAGAATTTCATAGAGGGAAGGAACTTTGGAGATAATCGGAGAGAGGGGGGAGGGAGGGGAAAAGAAAGAGAAGGGGAGAGGAAGGGAGAGAGAAAAAGGGGGAGAGGGATGGAGGAAGAGAGAGAGAGGAAGGGAGAGAGAGCTAGGGAGAGAGAGCTGAAGTGCAAGAGAGTGAGAGTGAGACAGTGAGAGAGCAAGAGAGATTTTATTTCAAAATATTTGGTCTCTTTTGTAATTCTACATATTTTATTTTACATATATAAAGATGAAGGTCTACTCATGAGAAGTGGTCTAGAGGCTTCATCAGACAGAGGTTCATGATCCAAAATGGGGTAAGAATTCTTAATCTAGTCCCACTTTCTTACTTTCAAAGATGAGAAAATTGAAGCTCTGAGAAGACATGCCTACAAACACAATGAGTTAGAAGCAAGACAAAAAATAGAGACTTCCTTAAACTAGGTAAAAATGATCACACCCTTATTACTGATGGAAACTACTATTGAAAGTATAAAGGTAGGCATAAATATAGTGCCAGTCAGCCCAGTAGCTCCTATAAGTCAGCTGGGTTGATGAAGGCATCATAAATCTAATAAGCACTCATTAAGCTCTTGCTATATGTAAGAAAATTCTAAAGTATCTATTACAAAAAATACTACCTCCAGAAAGATAACTAATGAACTCTGAATATATATATTGAAGCAGGCTTTTTTCTTTTTCTCTTTCTTTCTTCCTTTTGTTCTCTTTCAATAGAGTGAATGTGGGAATATATTTTGCATGACAATATATAATTGACACCACATCACTTGCCTCCAGAATGGATAGGGGAGGGATGAGAGGGGGAAGTGAATTTGGAATTCAAAATGTCAAAAAAAGTCAAAATAAAGAAATAATATAGAAATAGATGGAAACAAGTTAGAAGGGGCAGTTTAAGCCCCTGATGTGCACCATAAAGTATGCTTGGCTTTGGTGATAAAAAGACAAAAAGGAAACAGACTCTTGTCCTCAAGCAACTTACATTTTTGCTCAAAAATATCTGCCAAAGAGTGAATTTAAAATTTTCCTTATCTTTATCATAATCTTGTCTCTAGGAGCAATATAGTATAATGGAAAGAAAATAGTATTGGAACAGTACAGAGGATGAGTTTAAATCTCAGATCTAATTTTTGCTACTTGAGAGAAATTACTTGGAGAAGGAAGAGGAGGAAGAGAAAGAAGAATAAGAGGAGAAAGGGGAGAAAAAGGAAGAGGAGAAACTGGAAGAAGAGGAAATGGAGAAGAAAGAAATGGAGAACTAGCAATAATGCAGTGCCTTAAGATCTGTGAAGCACTTTACCTGTGTTATCTTATGTAGTCCTCACAAGCAACCTTGTGAGATAGGTAACATTATTACCCTCATTTGACAGGTAAAAAAGCTGAGGGTGAGAGGTTAAGTGACTTTCCAAGATTCACACAGGTAATAAGTATTAAGGACGGAATTCAAACTAAAATTTCTCTAATTTCAAGTCTTGAACTCTATTCATGGCACAATTAGTTGTCACCATCATGCTTTAGTTTACTCATACATGAAAGGTGAAGGGATTAGAGATGCTTTTCCAGCTCTAAATTTTATTGTCCTAACTGAATTAGATATCTTTTCTCATCACATGGCTGGTTTGACTTGGATTTGACTCATATTTAGCTATGTTTTTATTTGTCAGTTAATTCTGACTCCTCAGATCAGGCACACAAATGGATACTAGGATACAACAAATGTTGGTCCTCTGTGTTCTTTCTTGGGTTACTTCTTATCAGTTGTTATGTTGGTTGCCAATTTACTCCTCAGCTCATCATCAGGTTACCATGGTACCTAGTAGTTTCACTATGGCCTCTAGTATATGAGGTGCAATTTTACCTAAAACCATGGAAACACAATTTTCTTTCCATGAAGTATATTCATTTTCTACTAATAAGACAACTGAAAAGAAAAGAAGGAAAAGAAAAATAAAGAAGAGAATAAAAGGGAAGGGAAGGAAGGAAAGGAGGGAAAGGAAAGAAGGAAGGGAGGGAAATGAAAGAAGGGAGGGAGGGAAAGGAAAGAAGGAAAGGAAAGAAGGGAAAGGAAGGGAAGGGAGGGAGGGAAAGGAAAGAAGAAAGGGAGGGAAAGGAAAGAAAGAAGGGAAGGGAAGAACGGTAGGAAGGAACAAAGAAGAGAAAAAAAGAGAGAAAGAAAAAAGAAAATTTGTGATGCTGAATATCACTGATGAATAGAGGCAGTAGGGCTGGCCTACCAACAAGCTCCTCAGCCATCATCCTACCTATTCCGGCCTGAGCTCAGAGGCCTTTGCCTTGAATGAAATAATATTGGAATCTTAAGAGCCATAATAAACCCCAGTTCACTTTTATGACTGCTTAAGAAAAGTGCCCCAGTGGAGATGTTGGTCTGAAAGAATGAACTGACTGTAAAATCAATAAAACTACAGTATTGGGACAAATAATGACTAAAGTCCCTCTAGCACTTTAGAATAATGCCAAACAAACTAAAACAATTCTGGATCAAGAGACCAAAGATCAGGGAGGCAAAATTTCATCCTAATAAATGAGTTTTCAGAAATTGACTGAAAAATAATTTGAATATGTACATATTACTAATATATATGTAGTTATAAAGATCAGTACATTGAATGAAAAAAAAATACTAATGACCAAACAAACAAAATCAGCCACCACCATTGATAAGGAAAGGAGAAAAGAAGAAAACAATAATTTATTAAGTACCTACTTTTGCCAGGACTGTGCTAAACACTTTGTTATCTCTCTATAAGGCAGCAAAAATAAGTAGAATGCTTAAAGGGTACTGAACCAGGTATTCTGCATTCCTTGAATTCTTAGAGGACTGAGGAAGACTCATCAAGTGATCTTGTGTCATTGCCTCAGTGATCCAAGGGTGAATGGGCATCTTCTCCAGCAACATAGATTGTAATCCTGGTACCACTTTGTGGACAGTCTTTGTGAATTGCTGTAACCAAAAAAATTAATCACAATCTAGTGATCTGCTCTTACATCTCTCCCAACCTCACTAGGTTGTTCTTGCATACATTAAAGTAAGTCAAACTCTTTCTAAATTTGTAGATACTGCATTTTAGGTACATATTCTTTGAGAAGTCCAATCAATAATATATTCTGTTAAGGCATAGATACATAATTTCAGTGGGCATGGCCATGGATGACAAGACTCTTCTAAAAGCTAGAAAGTTCTGCCAAGTCTTATAAAGCAAGATATGTTTCAAATACCATTCTTGTATTGTTAATATATATCATTATGATATATCCATATATCCAAATATATCCAAAAACAATTATTAAAATACATATTATAAAACAAAACACCATGCTAGGTATTAGTAATACAGAAACAAATGGATACATAGTAGTATATGCTAGATAAATCAGTTAGATATAGATATAAAGTGTACTTATGTACATACAAATACACACACATAAACATATATACAAATACATATACACATATATATTTATATATTTCTATATATATATACATAGATACATATATGTATGTATGTATGTATGTATGTATGTATGTGAGCTAAAGCAGAGGTACTTGAGTTTAACCTGGAAAAAAGCTAGAAATTTTGAGAGGAAGAGTCAAGGTAAGAACACATTTCAGGCATAGGAGAGAGTCAGCAAAAAAACAGTTGTGCAATACCAAAATTGACAAATAATTTTTAATAATAATTTACATATCACTTTAAGATTTGCAAAGTGTTTTACAAACATTATTTTATTTTATTCTTATAACAACCCTAGGAGGTAGGTGGTGTTATTAACCCCATTTTACAGGAAGAAACAGCCAAGAAGTATCTAAGGCTGGATTGTAACTTGTAGTTTCATTAGCTTGTGTCTATTGCCCCACTAGTTGCCTCTATTCTTTTCCTTCCTTCTTTTTCTTGCCCCTGACTCCTTTTTTAACATGACAAGTAACATGGTATAAGTGATCTATAATATATATTCAAAAGATCACAGTTCTAGAGATGGAAAAGACTTCAGAAGTTATGTAATTCAATCTCATTTTATAGACAAGGAAACTGAGGATCAACAAAGTTGCGATTTGTCTAAGATTATACTGAGCAGAGATATGGTCTTAGAACCTCTCAGTGGCCTTTTCTACTTAACATGTATTTTGCCCAACTAACAACAGACAGATTGAAAAAGATGGAAAACCACTGTTCCAGATAGCATAACATACAGGAAATGACTAAATGAGACAGTTTTTCAAAATATTATATTTACAGAGGAATTTTTTTCTAAATTTAACACATAAAATATGTGGATTTTTACATTACTATCTCACAGTAAAAATATTATTTTCTTACTAGAACAAAATAGCATAGGATTGAGTAAACCCAGAAATTATAGCTAAAAGACTTAAGAAATTACGTGTTTTAAATTCCATAGATAAAACTAAAATGACCTTTGTCAGATTGAAGAAATTAAGTACAATAAATAAAAAAGAAGGAGCTGAAAATGGTGAAGAATGACTACAACAGAAATAATCAGAAAGTAAAAAGCACTAAAAACTGAATTACAATAGCAATAAGGAGAGAGGGAATTAAATTGATTGATTTCAGTAAAATTAATAAAAATTCAGATCCCTATTGTATTAAAGGTCTCTAAGCCTTTTGTGGGTTCATAGAATATATCTCATTACTTTATAGCAAGGGCACATCAGAATGAGCTAAGATTCATCATAAATTATGTAAAAATTTATGTGGTCTAATTTTTCATTTAAAGAAACAGTGAATCACAGATATGAAAGTTATCACAAGACAAAGTAGTAAGGCCAGTATATGCAATGAGATCCTGTGGACTCAGGATATCCCTCATGCTCTAAATTTACCATAACAGCCAGTCTAGCTTAACAATGTTCTTTCCAAGTGAAGACTATGAGAGCTATTTTAATGTAGCACAGTCTTTTAATAAAATGTGATAATTCAAAGGAAGAGGAAATCCATTTTTCAATTTACATGGATGAACTGTATATTACAAATTAAAATCATATATACATATATACATATATATATATACACACATATGTGTGTGTTTATAGTAAACTAGAAATAAAGTCAAGCTTTTCTCCCACAATATACCCACAGCAGGGCTATAATCCAATTAATCTCAAAGGCAAAGGAAAAAATAATTCTTCGAGGTACTATTAATAATTAAAGCAATTATTAGCTTTAATAATGAATGATACATATATATCAAGAATAAAATTATTCACTTTGTTTCAGACAGCTAATGATGTTTGAACTTTGACTACTGCAATATAATAGAATTTTAACTTTTAAAACTGAGTTGAAAGATTCACATTTAAATTAACAAATGTGGAATACAGAATGTGAGAAATAATCAAATATTTCAAAGAAAAATGAAATTTTAGTCCTGCAATTTTACCCTGTAAAGATTTGAAAGTCATGTTAAATGACTCAAAAATATGAACGGATATTTATTTACTTCAGCTTGACCCTAATACTTTTTTTTACAGAAGTAAATCATAAAAGTCTAGAAACGTGATTTGTAATAAGTCCTATTAAATGTTTAGCTATTTTAGAAAAATAAAATCAAAGAATCATAGATCTTAGGATGGAAAGAGGTTATTATGAGTCACCTCTACAACAATAGCTAGGACAAGCAATCATCTGGGTATTCTTCAAGATATTCAGCATCAAGGAAGTCATTATTTACCAGAGTAACCCATTTCATTTTTAAGTGTTATTAATTGTTAAGAATAACAATTATAAAAGGCAACATTTCACAGCATTTTAAGGTTTTCAAAGCACTTTACACATTTTTTTTATTTTATCCTCACAATAACTTTGTGAGGTGCTATTATTATTCCCAAATTACAGAAAATAAAAGGAGAACCATAGAATTTTCTCAAACTTGTCTTCCCTGCTCTATCCACACACTATCCAGCTTTTTGAAAGACACTTTCTTTTATACTTAACATCTATGTCTCCTATTTTTTCTAGATCTGATTAGATAAAGCAAATGCAATTCAATTCAATGCAATAAACATTTTGCATCTATTATATGGGAGTCACTGAGCTAAGCAGTATGGATACAAATAAGAAAAACAAAGATAGTCTCTGATCTCAGGGAGTTTACAATCTAAGGGGGATCATAGCACACAATACACAAAAGGAAGCAGAGAAAGCAAGTAGGGCTGATGAGTAGGGCACAATGAGGTCGCATCTTGTTCTAAGCCCAATTGTGCAGAAAATGGAGAGTGATCATAAAAGCCCAGGTCTCTACCCACTATAAAGGACACCTTTGAGAGGAATTTAGTATTCTCCGATCAAAGGGAGAAGAAGTCTAGGGAATGGGAAGGTACTGAGTATCCAACGTTGAGTTCAAACTATAGTAATGAAATTTCATTGTGAAAATATTAAAATATTTTACTCTAAAGTGTCATGCTAATTCTGGATAATGAGGGTGCTATGGTCCCAAAGGTTATTAATAGGGCAATAGTATTTCCAATGCTTCTACTCAGGGAAAGGAAGGAACCCTTGTCTGCAGGTTGCTTTGGGTTGAATAAGCTTTGGACACGCTAAAATAAAAGTTCCAGGAATGTGGCCTCCCTTTTTCTGTGTGATAAGGTTGTCAATGGGAACAGGATGGACTAGAGTTCACATAATTTATGACACTACATTGCCGAGACCTCCTCTCACCAGCTCAATATCTTCAGTGTCTTCAGCTGATTCAGGTATCATTTCAAATCCCTCACCCATTAGGATCGCCCTCTTTTGTTTGCAATGTAGCTTGGCTGTGTAAAGGCAATGGGAGATAGAGACAGGCAGAAACAGAGATAAAACAGAGACAGACTTAGGATGGGTAGAAAGAGACAGTGAGGAGAGGGAAGGGAAAGAATGAGGAAAGAAACAGGAGGGAGAAGGGAAGATGGCAAAGAAGAAGGAGAAAGAGAAAAAGGGGAGAGAGAACAAAGGACAAAGATAGTCATGAAGGAGGAAGAAAAAGAGGGTGAGGAGGAATATAGAGGAGAGGGGGAGAGAAAGGGAAGAAGGAAAGAGGGAGGGAAAGGAAAGAGAAAAGAAAAGAGGGAAGAAAGAAGGGGAAAAGGGAGGAAGGGAGAAAAGAAGGGAGAAAGGAGGGGAGGGAGAAAGGAAAGGAGAAAGGAAGATGGGAAGAAGTCAAAGAAGAGAAAGAAAAAAAGAGGGAAGAGAGAAGTGAAGACAAAGATAATCATGAAGGAGGAAGAAAGAGGGGGTGAGGAGAAACATAGAGGAGAGGAGAAAAGAGAGGAGAGGGGGGGGAGAGAAGGAAAGAGGGAAAAAGGGAGAGAAGAAGAGAGGAAAGGAAAGACTCAAAAAGAACAAAAAGTTCTGTCCCCTCCCTATTATGGTTCACTTAATTAAATTAGCCTCTTTGAAACTGAGACAGTTAACAATTTTTACTAATAACCTTGATTTGTTCATGTTCCTCTATTATCCAGAGAAGGCCAAACTGACCTGGGCCAGCTAAGCAGAAGACAAACTCAGCATTTCTTGAGCTAGTCACATCAGAAATTCCTTGAAGAAATCACATATTGCTATGTCACAGAGCCAATTCAGACTGGCTCCTATCAACCTTCCCTTTAGTAGACAAATACTGTTGATAAATCCCACAAATTCAGAAGAAAGACTGAACAAATTTTAAGAAGCAAGACTTTTCAAAAAGAAGCCAGGAAAATTATTTTGTTTGTGAGATTGTATATGCACTCATATAATAAAGCAACCTACCATAGGAAGCTATATAGCATAGTGGATAAAGAAGCAGCTTGGAAGTCAGAAAAACTTAGGTTCAGGTCTCCTCTGGTAGATACTAGTGATTGTAGTCAGCCAAAATTTTTTTAAATTCTTAAAACTCTTAAGATATAAAGTGGCTAGTAAGGTGCATTGAAGAGGGAGTTTTGTTACTGAGAAATACCTCTACCAATGAAATACAGGCCTTAAAGTCTTATGGGTCCAAACAAGTAAATAATAAATCTTCCAAAATAATCTTAGCTAAAGATCTAAATATAGATTTTATTTCCATCCTTATAAAAATATTAAGAAATTTTTTTGATGTGGGAATGTTGGGAAGGTGGACAGGAAGAGAGGGCATGCTGGAGCATAACAATGTTAATGTCATTAGTGATTTCATATAATGGTTTTCCCCCCCACAAAGCTTTTATAGTTTTTCCCACATAAACCAACATTAAAACAGTGACTCACAGATTACAAGAAATTCAAAGCTATCCTTTGACACTACTATTGTTTAGAGGTGCCCACCAGTCCCAGGTGGTTCAAGCAAATAAATTTGAACCAGTTTAACCACCATCTCCGGTTCCTCCTGGTTTTGCTGCCTATTCATTACATTATAGACTTTTACCAGTATCATAGCTTTCATTTCTAAAAAAAAAAAAAAAAAAAAAAAAAAAAAAAAAAATCTGCTTTTAAATCAAAGCCTGAGTTGTAGAAACAATGAGCTCAGAGAGACTAGAATTCAAAATATGATTGTGGTAAATATAGCTATTTCACAGAGCTTAATTAAGAATGCATTATAGTACTAAATGTTTGTTTGTGTAATGTTACAAGTAAGACCAACCAGCTAGGCCATATGGTGAACAAAGGGTTGGGTCTGGAGTCAGGAAGACTTGAGTTCAAATGTAGCCTCAGGCATTTAATGCCTGTGTGGCTCTGGGCAAGTCACTTAATCCTGTTTACCTCAATTTCCTTATCTGTAAAATAAACAGGAGAAGGAAATGGTAAACCCCTTCTGTATCTTTGTCAAAAAAAAAACCCTTCAATTAGAGTCACTGAGAATCAATCACACATGACTGAAACAAGACACACACACATGAACACACACACGACACTTTGATATATTATTTGATTTAAGGGGTTTTTTTATATCCACCATTTACTTACTTATTAATAATAACAGTTTATTTTCCCTAATTACATGTTAAAACGATTTTAAAGTTTTTGAACTGTTTTTAACAGCAACCCTGCAATTGTTTTTTAAATCATTATTTTTCAGATCAGGAAACTTTCATGAAGAATTTAAACTATTTTCTCAAAATCTCACAGCTAGTTAGTAATGGTTAGGTTTCCTGACTTTGCCTGAATCTTAAAGTTGGAGGAGACCTCTAAGGCCAGCTAATCCAAGCTTTGCATGAACATAAATCCTATTACTTTCCTTTATGAATGTTAAGCATAAATATTCCCAGTAAAAAGTAACATGTTGGGGTAATTAGTTCCACTTTTCTTCTACTGAAGTTCCTGTCTTCTTCTTCTATTATTAGTATGAATTTTAAAAAATCCAGCACCTTGCTTTCTAACTTTCCTACTGCAGCATTGTCTTCCAACCCCTTTCTCAACTCACATTTGGACTTGTGGATTGGCAGTTGCTATTTAAGGATCTAGTAACAATTGTGAGTATTCTTTTTTTTCTACTTAATAGCATTCTATTTTTTCCAATTACATGTAAAGATAGTTTTCAACAATCATTTATTATAAGATTTTAAGTTGCAATTTTGTTCTCCCTCTCTCTCCTATTTCCTCCCCAAGACAATCTAATTCAGGCTATACATGTACAAGCATATTAAACATATTTCCTCATTAGTCATGTTGTGAAAAAAAGAATCAGAACAAAAGGGAAAACCCATGAAACAGAGGGGAAAAAGTAAAAATAGTATGCTTCAATTTGCATTCAGACTCCATAGTTCTTTCTCTGGATGTAGAGAGCAGTTTCCATCATGAGTCTTTTAGAATTGTCTTGGATCATTGTATTGCTGAGAAGAGATAATAAGTCTATCAAAGTTGATCATCATACAATGTTGCTGTTACTGTATATAATGTGGTTCTACTCAGTAAATTTAGCATCAGTTCATATAAGTCTTTTAAAGGTTTTCTGAAATCCACCTGCTTATCGTTTCTTATACAACAATAGTATTCCCATTACATTCATGTATCACAGCTTGTTCAGCCATTCCCCAATTGATGGACACCCCTTTGGTGTGTTTCTTATGAATAATCAACCAGCTTTTTGTCAAGATCTTTATTAAGTTATTATACAGTAAAAAAAGAGTTACTATAAAACATTCCCCCCAAATCTAGGATATACAATTCCACCAATACACAAGGCATCCATAGAAAGAATGTATTTAAACTTAGAGGATAATAATAATAGAACTCCCAATTCCATGACTCCCAAGCTTCTTTTTCTCTTAGAAGAATCCTTATGAAGCCATCTTTAGGCACAATGTCTGCTGGATAGGCAACCCCAAGAGTTACCTCCTTTTCTGAAATTATAACCAGCACTCTTCTCTACTCTGAAGGGTCATGTTCAGTGAAGTTTCTTTCTCCTTCCAATGACATTTTTCACTGTGATATCTGTCCTCCAGGGCATGCTTCTGACCCCAGTGGGATACATTTTTTCCCTTCTGAAATAGTGGTATCAGTATCATGGAAGGGCAGGGGGGAGACTGGGATAAAGAATGCCCCCTTGACCTCACCAGTGGGGATTTTCCTCACAAAGTTCTCTTGAGAGCCTAGACCCCAAATTGCAAAAATTTAGCTAGCTATTATTTTAAGACCCCCAGAGGTAGACCTAGCTTGTCTGATAAGCCAATCCCTTCTTAATCCAAAACACAGGTTCATACCTCCTAAACTAATGGCAGTGTATAAATTCTTCTCATTTATACAGTAGTCAATAACTAGAGAAATTTATATGGTGAGACAAACTCCTTTATGATCTCTAAAAATTCATAACTATACAAATAACTATACCAAGTTAGGGCAGAGATGGTATATTGAATGATGGGAGACCATGAGAAACAGAGGGACAGAGATAAGGCTTTGAAGATGAGACTTGTTTTCTCTGAATTCAGAGAGCAAAACCAGGAAGAATGAGTTAAAATCAGGGGGAAAAAATTACACTTAATATCAGAGGAGGAAAAAAAAAAACAACTTCCTAACAATTTGAGCTGTCTGTAATATGATGGATTTTCTTAGGAGATAATAGTTTCTTCCTTATTTGAGTCTTTTGGCAGTGGCTACATGTTATGGTGAGGTTTCTTTTTCAGGTATCAATTGGGCCAGATGGCTGCTGAGGGAGGTCCTTTCTACATCTAAAGTTTGGCTATATTACAAAACGCTCTAGAGAAAGCAATGTGTAATTAAGCTGAAAAGACTGGTGGGGCCAGATTGTGCAGAATGTGAACAGCTAAATAAAGGAGTTAATATTTTATCAAAAGGGCAAAGAGGAATTCGCTTAAAGAAAATTACTTTGGAAGCAGGATGGGCTGGAGTACGTGAGGAAGGGAGGTTATCTTAATTTGGAGACTATTGCAATCATCTAAGTAAAAGATGATAGTGACCTTACACCAAGGTGGTGGCTATGTAAGTGGCTGGTTGATTGTTCGTTGTCCTTCATTCTCCAAGAGGACCAAAATGGCAGCACTATGTTAGAGCCAAGTTACATTGTGTCTGATTATGTCTGATCATACCAAGATGAGCTCAGAATGCCCTGCCATGGGTCATTCTCTAACTTTGTGCATCACAAGTTTCTTCGGAGCTACTTCAATTCTGTTTTGCCTATAGAGTACCATCTCTGATGAGGGCACACCTTGCTGAGTGGTCCTGTACCAGTGTCTTCTGTGTCATGCAATCCATTCTCAGGTTCTTAAGAGAGACCTTGAGAGTGTCCTTGTAATAGCTTTTTTTTTTTTTTTTGACTACCATGTGAGTGCTTGTGTGAGCTTTCCACAAAATAGTCTTTTTGGCAAGGGTACACTTGGCATTCGAGCAATGTGGGCAGTGTAGTAGAGCTGCGCTCACCGCAGTGGTTTAGTTACCTGGCATCTCATCCTCCCGAGTCATCTTCAGAATCTTTCTAAGACAATTCAAATGGAAGTGCCTCAGTTTTCTGGAATGGCGCTGGTCCACTGTCCAGTTTTCACAGGCTTACAATAATGAGCTCAACTCAACAGCAGCTCTGTAGACCTCCAGTTTGGTCTCCTCTTCTACAGTTTCCTTCAGATCCTTCCAAACCCCAGCTAGCTCTGACAAATCATGTGCCAACCTCATTATCAATAGGGACATCCCTGGAAGGTATACTGCCAAAGTAAGTGAACTTATCCACTGTATTCAGAACTTCCCCATTTGCTGGAACCAATGATCCCACATATGGATGGTGTGATGCTGACTAATGGAGCCCCCATGTTTTCTTGTTAGGCCAAAATCAGCACCAGCAGCAAGATACAAAAGGAGAAGCCCAAGATTTGGCAACCGATCGGACATGTGTGCTAATGGAAAGTGAGGATTACAAGCCTGAATGACTAGCAGGATGGCAGTTTAAAGTCTGGAAGAAATGGAGATGGAAGGTTTTAGGGAGAATGTTAAGGTTTCTTCTAGCTTTATTCCTATGAAGACAGCTATGGGCTTAATTTTGACATTCGTATTGGTTAGCATGAATTTGTCTTTGTGCCCATTTGTAAGAGCTTTCCAGTCTCTCTTTCCAAGCCACCTAAGGAAAAGGAGGGAGAAAAAAAAAGGCACAGGCTGTTGTTGCTGTTCTTTCTTCATTCCTGAAGAGGACCAATGACATCAGGAGGAGGAAATGTACAAAGTCAATGACCTCACTCTCTTCTCCAGAGTCATCCAACGCTAGTGGCAAAATACAGTTCAGGACAACTGGCAACCACCACTTCGAAGAGGCACAGTGACACAGAGACGGGGCAGCTGGGTGGCATAGTGCAGGACTTCTAAAACTTTTTCCCAGGCATACAGGCATATAAAATAGGCATACAAATCTAATACTAACTGATAAAACATCATAATTTCATGATCCCCACATTGTTATATGATCCCATATGGAATCACAAGCCACAATTTTAAGAAGCTTTGGCAGAAACATGACGAATATGGAAATATGTTTAGAAGAATTGCACATGTGTAATCTGTTGTGGATTTCTTACTGTCTTGGGGAGAAAGGGAAGGGAGAGAGAAGGAGAAGAAATTGGAACACAAAGTAAAGGTGAATGTTGAAAACTATCTTTGCATGTATTTGAAAAAATAAAGTGGTTGGGGGGGTTGGAGTGTTGGGGTAGTAGTGGAGCAGAAGCAGGAGAAGGAGGAGTAGTAGCAGCAGCAGCTTTGGCATAGTGATGGACAAAATGCTGGGTCTGGGGTCCAGCAGATTCAGCTTCCTGAGTTCCTGACTTCAAGTCCAAATGTCTGATCTTAGACACTCATTAGACCATGGACAAGTTACTTCATCCTGTTTGCCTCAGTTTCCTTATATGTAAAATGAAAGGGAGAAAGAAATGGCAAACTATTCTAGTATCTTTGCCAAGAAAACTCCAATTCACTGAGAGTCAGACATAACTGAATGACTGAACAACAACAAAGTGATTCATAATTAAGTGTTGGGCCCCAGGATTCTTACTGAGCTGAGCCTCCCCTAACTTCCCAAGCAAGTTCAACCCTAGATGACATACAGAAAATTTAATTGCTAGCTACATTTTGACCTGGAAAAACTATATCTCAACCACCTAATTACTTCATTTAAGCAGGACCAACTTTCTTCCTGACATTTATAAAGAATTCAGTGAAATAAAATTGTCTGGCAAAGGACATTCTGCTCAACAAATATCAGCTTCAGGAGGGAGGCATTTGAAGTGATGAGGAAAGAAGTTGCTCACGCAATCAACTGTATCAACTGAATCAAACCTGGTGTTTGGTGGGGTGACAGATGATACTGCCAGAATGTCCTCATGTCATAAAAGTCTGTCACTGTGTTCTTGAGATTCAGACGGAGAGTCCTAACCTTCAGAGTGGCTACTGAAGAGACAAACATTTAATTGTTAGAAGCCACGCTCTCTTCACAAGGTTTCACATCATATCATGTCCATGTTTGTCCAACTCTTCCCAACCCAGTATGCTATCATGATTAATTCAGTTCTTTTAAAAAAAGTTTATTAAATATCCAAAATTGCCATGCAAAATGCTGCTGGGAAAACAAAGAGAAATAAAATGTGGTCCCTGACATCAAGGAGCTGACAACTGGACTCAGCCATGTCTTGTAACAATGAAAAAAATTACTGTTTTCTGAGGCTGTGTGAAGAAGGGGCATAGCTTCAGAGTCCAAGAAGGGAAGAGTTCCACTGTATTCTATCCTAGTCAGGTCATAGTTGTAATGTCACCATTGAGTTTGGATAACACAGGTCATGAAAGACATTGATAAGGTGAAGAGAATCCAGAAGATGAAAATCAAAACATGGGAGTTGAAGATGTAAGAGTTCAGTTAAAGGAACTGAACATGCTTAGCTTGGAGATTAAGTAGGAAGGCAGGCAGGGAGGAAGGGAGAGAAGCAAGGGAGGAAGGAATGGAAGAAAGGAAGGAAAGGAGGAAAGGAAGGAGGAAAGGAAGAAGGAAGGAAGGAAAGGAAGGATGGAGGGAAGAAAAGAAAGAAAAGAGGAAAGCAAGGAGGATTAAGAATTTATATGAAAAACACAGTTCCCATTTTCTAGGTGTTTACATTCCAACAGAGGAGACAACATATACTGAAGATATTTTTTAAAAGAGAAGACTTGGTAGGAAAGTTGTAAGCTATTTTGAAGAATAGATTGTTTTGTTTGACTGAAAGGGCAAAGCCAAGAAGAATGTGAGGAAATAGGAAGGAAAGATAATTTAGACATTATCCGGGGGGAAAGAAATAATTTCCTAACAATCTGAACGATCCATAATAAAAATGCACTGCCTTGGGAGGTAACAGGGTATCTCTTATTTGAAGTCTTTTGGCAAAGGCAAGTTAAGCCCTTTTCTAGTTGGTTATAGGAGGGGGGATTCCTTTCCATACTAGTTCATACTAGGCTAGAAGACTGATGAGGGTGGTTTCTTCCATATCTAAAATGCTATGATAAGGGTCTGCTTATCAGGATATGATACAATTACAAATAAAGTTTAGTACAAGATAGGGAAGCAAAGGAGAGACAAAGGTGATGGGCTGTAGGAAAATTTAAGACAATAGAAAACTAGGTCACCCATGTGGAAATAGAGAAAGCTTCAGGTTGATGATGGGGCTTAGGTTAAGCCAGAGAGAGAAAATAAAAAATTCTGAAATCTGGAGATAAAGAGGAAGTATAGGCTAACCAGTCATGGTGGGAAGACTTCATTAATGCATCAAATCTCAAGAACTCCCACCCCCATCTTCATCTCAACATCCTTGGTCTTTCTAAGCTTGGCCTAGGATAGAGCAAAGAGCTCTTCCTCAAATCTCCATTTCAAAAGGGTGCCCAAGTTTCCCATCCCTTTACTTCCTACCAGGCTACATCCCTTTAGAGTACACTTCACCATCATGCACCCACACTGGGTACCTCCCCACAACTCTCAGGGCCAGGTCAAATTCTATGACTTCCACAAAGCTTCTGAACAAAGCATGCAGGCCTAAGTTTACAAAAATAAACAAATAAATAAATAAATAAAATCATCCTAATTGCTTTGGATGTGAACCCAGGAAAGAACAGAAAAGGCCACAATTCCAACCCACAATGGGGTTTCTAATGAAAAGTTTGCTCTAGGCTTGGATGAGTAAACTAATGACACTGGCCACAGCTGCTCCAATTAAATGAAGATCGCTTAGGTAAACAAAAGCCTTTGAGTATGGCCCTAATAAAAACCGTGTCTCATGGAATCAGACTGTGGTCAGAATCAAATGCATGGCCTCCTCTCCCAGAAGTATACCCTTGAATTTGCCTTCTTTTCCACTTCCCCAATGTCAGGAAATGCCTATAATCTGTAAAAATGTTCCACCCAGATACTATGGCCTGAATATTGGTCAGTGATGTGCAATTTTAAAATGATGAGATGAATTTCCATTCATCAGATATTAGGAACATCTGTGTGAGTTCCTCAAAAAGGAAACATACGTTTGCTGCTACTCAGAGACTTTCCCATCCTATAGCAAGTTACCACCCCTATTTACCACTCTGCTTTTTTCTATTAAACTTAAATGAATCATTAAGCTCTGAGCTTTCTCCTTTTACAGGGAGTGGCTTCAAATAAGATTATAACCAATAATAATAATAAAATGTTTTGCATTTCTGTGGTGCTCTTAATCTGAAGAGACTGCAGAATGCTTAAGAAACCTTCGAATCTCTAAATCAGTCTCTGAAACACAGCCATCCTTGAGGTGAAATGGGTTTAAATGATCAAGCCATCCGGAATCACTAGGCAAGCAAAGAAAACCACAGACTGGATGACTCAAAAGGAGCCCTTTGGAGGTACTGGCACTCAGAGCCTAGGACTGTGGTTTTCTTATCTCTGAAGAACCATGCAAGACAGAGAGAGAAAATGATTTATGAATAAATGGATGGGGGAGGCAAGAAGTACACATTAAGAATCTTCTGTGTGTCGGGTTCTGTGTGGATATAAAGAAAAAATTAAGATAGCTCCTACCCTCAAGGAGTTTACATTTTAGCAATTTTTACATTTTTACATTTAGGAAATTTTGCATTTTAGGAAAAGATAGAACATTGTAGATCAAGGACCTGCCTTGAAGTCAAAAAAGACCAAGATTTAAGTCCTGTCTTTAGGGTATGATCAAAGGAAAGTCACTTAATTTCTCAATATTTTAACGCAACCATAAATCACAGATGAGTTGCCAACTGTTTCAGTGAAGGAAGTTTCCATACGAAGAGTTCCCTAAATTGAAGAAATCACAGATTTAGAACCCCCCCCCAAAAAAAAAACTAAACCTGTATAAAACCTTCTTCCCTCCCCCTACTTTTTTAAAAATTTGAAACCATGAAAAGGAGGTTAAAAAAAAAAAGAGGTAAAAATCAGGTAAAATCTCATGAAGAGGTAAAGAAAACTTAATATAATTGAGGGAAAGAAGGGAGGGGGATGAACATTGTGTGAATCTTACTCTCATCAGATTGGGCTCTAAAAGAGTATATCAGACACATTCGTTTTCACAGGGAAACTTGTCCCTCCATATAGGGAAGCGGAAGGAAAGGAGGAAAAGAAAGGGAAAGACTAATGGAAGGGAAAACAGAAGAATTAGGGGAAAGGTGTAAAAAAAGGGGGGAGGGGCTCTAAAGGAGGGAGGACTGTTTGAGGGAGATGGTCATCAAAAGCAAAATACTGGGGAAGGGGGAGAAGGGAGGGAGAAAGGGGAAAGGAAAGAGAAAAATATAACTTTGGGTAAATAAGATGGCAGGAAATACAGAATTAATTATTTTAACTGTGAATGTGAATAGGATGAACTCTCCCATAAAAAGGAAGCAGATAGCAGACTGGATTAAAAGCCAGAATCCAACATATGTTGTTTACAAGAAACACATCTAAAGCATAGAGATGCATACAGAGTGAAGGTAAAGGGCTGGAGCAGAATTTTCTATGCTTCAGGTGAACAAAAAAAAAGCAGGGGTGGCAATCCTTATCTCAGATCAAGTAAAAGCAAAGATAGATCTAATTAAAAGAGATAAGGAAGGAAACTATATTTTATTAAAGGTTACCATAGACAATGAAGCGGTATCAATACTAAACATATATGCACCAAGTGGTATAGCATCCAAATTCCTAGAGGAGAAGTTAAGAGAGATGCAAGAAGAAATAGGCAGCAAAACTATACTAGTTAGGGATCTCAACCTTGCTCTCTCAGAATTAGATAAATCAAACCACAAAATAAATAAGAAAGAAATTAGGGAGGTAAATAAAATGTTAAAAAAGTTAGATATGATAGATTTTTGAAGGAAATTGAATGGAGACAGAAGGGAGTTTACTTTTTTCTCAGCAGTTCATGGAACTTATACGAAAATTGATCATGTGTTAGAGCATAAAAACTTCAAAATCAAATGCAGAAAGGCAGAAATAGTAAATGCATCCTTCTCAGATCATGATGCAATAAAACTCACATGTAATATAAGGCTAGGAGAAAATAGACCACAAGTTATTTGGAAATTAAATAATCTAATCCTGAAGAATGAATGGGTGAAAGAGCAAATTATAGACACAATTGAAAATTTCATCCAGGAGAATGACAACAATGAGACAACATACCAAAATTTGTGGGACACGGCTAAAGCGGTTATAAGGGGTAATTTTATATCTCTAGATGCTTACTTGCGTAAAACAGAGAAAGAGAAGATCAATGAATTGGGCTCACAATTTAAAAAGCTAGAAAAAAAAACAAATTAAAAACCCTCTATTATATACCAAATTGGATATTCTGAAAAAAAGGGGAGAGTAATAAAATTGAAAATAATACTATTGAATTAATAAATAAAACTAAGAGTTGGTTTTATGAAAAAAAAATAGATAAACCTTTATTTAACTAGAAAAAGTAAAGAGGAAAATCAAATTATTAGTCTCAAAAATAAGGGAGAACTTTCCTCCAATGAAGAGGAAATTAGAGCAATAATTAGGAGTTACTTTGCCCAACTTTATGCCAATAAATTTGATAATCTAAATGAAATGGAGGAATATCTATAAAATTTGAAACCATGAAATTCTATTAGGAGAAGCCTTTTTTTTTAAAAAGAGTAACTATATAACTATCCTGATTTTTCTGGTTTTCTTCTTAAATCTTCTCTCCTTTGTTTATTTTTTAATGCTTTATTGGAACTATTTTCATTTTTTTTCTTTTTTTGGAAATAATATCACAACTTCTAATCTTCCCAGTAACTCATCCTTTCTCAAAAAAATTTATATATTCTTGTCTCATATTTATAAGAATTCAAGCCACTCTCCAATCGATAAATGGTCAAAAGATATCAACAGACAATTTGCACATGATGAAATTAAAACTATTTCTAGTCGTATTAAAAGGTGCTCCAAATCACTATTGATCAGAGAAATGCAAATTAAGACAACTCTGAGGTACCACTACACCCTGTCAGATTGGCTAAAATGACAGGAAAAGATAATGACAAATGTTGGAGGGGATGTGGGGAAACTGGGACGCTGATACATTGTTGGTAGAACTGTGAACGGGTCCAACCATTCTGGAGAGCAATTTGGAGCTATGGTCAAAAAGTTATCAAACTGTGCATACCCTTTGACCCAGCAGTGTTTCTACTGGATCTATATCCCAAAGAGATCTTAAAGGAAGGAAAGGGAACCACATGTGCAAAAATGTTTGTGGCAGCCCTTTCTGTAGTGGCTAGAAACTGGAAACTGAATGGATGTCCATCAGTTGGGGAGCAGCTGAATAAATTGTGGCGTATGAATGTTATGGAATATTATTGTTCTGTGAGAAACGATCAGCAGGACGATTTCAGAGAGACCTGGAGAGACTTGCATGAACTGATGCCGAGTGAAATGAGCAGAACCAAGAGATCATTATACATGGCAACAACAATACTATATGATGATCAATTCTGATGGACATGGCTCTCTTCAACAATGAAATGTTTCAAACCAGATCCAATTGTTCAGTGAAGAAAGCCATATACACCCAGAGAGAGGGATGTGAAATGTGGACCACAACATAATGTTTTCAGGCTCTCTATTGATGTTTGCTTGCATGGTTTCCCTTTTCAGATTTTTTTTTCTTGTAGATCCAATTTTTCTTGACAGAAAGATAACTGTAAAAATATGTATACACATATTAGATTTGTCAAGTATTTTAACATAATTAACATGTAGCAGACTTCCTGCAATCTAGGGGAGAGGTGGTGGTTATGAGGGGGAAATTTGTAACAGAAAGCTTTGCAAGGGTCAATGTTGAAAAATTACCCATACATATGTTTTGCAAATAAAAAGTTTTAATAAAATGAAAAAATAAAAATAAAAAATTGTATATTTTCAAAATATCTCATGATTCCCTCTAATCAAACTTTTCTTATGCTTCACTCTGATTATGCTTGTTTTCAAAATAACAATAATATATTTAGAAAACAAAAAATAAGTGCATCCTTAATGAGATATTTGGATGTGTCATCCAGGAAAAGTTTGAAAAATTACTGGTCTACTGATTTGGATAACAGGCTTTTCAATACATTGATATTTCAACTACTTTGGTTGTGTGCTTAATTAAGAATTTGAAAGGAAATATGATATTCCTTCTCCTAATTCATCATTAGATTTCAAGATGCTGACATTATGCAAGAAGGCTATGCTCCACCCAAAGGTAGGCGTGCCTTCAGTTTTCCTCCAACAGCAAGGAAAAAAAGAAAGAAAAACTTCTGATCAATGTCATAAGTTTATAGCTTTAGAGCCTTGGAGGTAATCTAGTCCAATCTTCCCAGTTTGCAGATGAGGAAATTAGAGTTCCAAGTCACACGATTATTAAGTGATAGAGAAAAGATTCAACCCCAAATTCTCTGATTCCTAATCCAGCAGTCTTTCCATAGTATCATATAGATTCATAGTGACTTGGGGATTTTAGCGATTCCACAAGATCTCTGTCCACCACAAAAATAGAAGGATGCCTGTCTTCTATTCCAATATTTTTAGAAAAGGAGAAAATAAGCATTATGAAAGTGTCTTCATGATTCCCAGTAGCTACTTGAGGGACAGATTCAGAGACAAACGGTCAAAGCAAGACTTCTCAAATCTTTGCAACAACTGAAAGGTGCTTAGAGTTATTCCATAATACAAAAATCTTACTGCCATCTTGCTTATCATTCTACACTTGACTCCAAAACATAGGAAGGAGTAATGGTGATTCATCTGGATTGTTCTCTGCTGATCAGTATACCCTGGTAGTGAAGGCAGCAGTTTATCAGACCACTGTTCATAGCCCATGTTCCCAGGTCATTAATTTACTCCATGATCAGCTTCTACAAAAGCAGAATTAGAAACTGTTTTCTGCTCTCAATTGCTTGCTAAGCAGTTCTCTGCTCTTCTAAGTTTTTTCCCAGTGAAATTTGATTTGTAACTTCCATTTTCTTCAGGCTGATATTTAACACTAATTCTATGTTGACTCTAAAATATGGAGAAAGTATATTTTTCAAGGCCATAGAATAACAGCTAAATGACTATGTCAAAAATGTTCAAAAAGACATACCTGCCAAAGTGGAAGGGTTTTCCCAAGGGATTTAAAATGCATCTCTTCAAGAAATATTGGGATTTTGCTATGTTTTAAGTGTATTTAAATATAAGTGTCTTGAATAATACTGAACCAATTATGCCATCTTGTTTTGCTAGGAAAGCCATCACTCAGTGTTGCCAAGGAACTACTGGAAGGTCATTTCCTTCTACTGGAGTTTCTTATTAAGTCTTCTAATCATTTGAATATTATCTTTTCAAATAAGAAACTTACCCTTATACAGTTATTTTAAAAGTTTGTAAAGCATTTTAACATAACAGCTTTATTAGATAGAGAATAATTTCCCCTACAGTCCTAAAGGTCATTATTGTTCAGTTGTTTTCAGTTCTGTCTGACTCTGCGTTCCATTTGGAGTTTTCTTGGCAAAAGATACTGAAGTGGTTTTGCTATTTCCTTTTCTGCTTCACTGTGCAGATGAGGAAACTGGCAAACAGAGTTAAGTGACTTACCCAGGGTTACACAACTAAGTATCTGAGGCCAGATTTAAACTCAGGAAGATGAATCTCCCTGATTACAGGCCTGGCACTTCATCCATTGTGCCATCTCGCTGCCTGCACAAGTAGAAACCATCAAAAACAAGGTTCAATCCAGTTCTCACTCCAACTCAATATCACATGGAAATATCTTCATAAGAATTTACAGGATCCAGCAGTATCTCCACTAGGTCTATATCCCAAAGAGATCATCAAAGAGAGAAAAGGTCCCACATGTGCAAAAATGTTTGTAGTAGCAAAGAAGTAGAAATTGAGTGGAGGCCGATCATTTGGGGAATGGCTGAATAAGTTACGGTATATGAATGTAGTAAGATATTATTGTTCTATAAGGAATGATGAGCAGGCTGATTCAGAAAAGCCTGAAACATTTAACTGAACTGATCCTGAGTGAAGTAAGTACAACTAAGAGAACATTATACACAGTAACTACATTGTGTGATGATCAATTGTGGTAGACTTAGCTCTTTTCAGCAATGAGGTGATTCAAGTCAATTCCAATAGACTTCTAATGGAAAATGCCATCCATATTGAGAGGGAGAACTGTGAGTGAGAGACTGAATGTGGATCAAAGTATAGTATTTTCACCTTTTTTGTTTGCTTGTTTTTTTTTCTTTTTCCTGTTTTTCCCCCTTTGGGCCTGATTTTTTTCTTATGGCATGATGAATATAGAAATATATTTAGAAACCTATATCAGATTGCTTGCTGTCTTAGGGAGGGGAGAAGAGGAGAGAGGGAAAGAAAATTTTGTAACAGAAGGTTTTGCAAAGCTGAATGTTAAAAACTCTCTTTGCATGTATTTGGAAAAATAAAATATTATTTAAAAAAAGAAGAATTTACAGGTTCTCTAGCAATATGCTCCATTCCCTACCAACACCCTAAGACTCAATTCTTTCAGCAATCTCTAAGTTACAATGTCCAATGATGATTTACTTGATAACAAATCACCAATTTCAATATAGTTTAGATATGAATGATTGCCTTAGCAAAGAAAAATGTTAAGGAAATAGAGACTATTGGTGTTCTTAGTGTAGGTTTTAATAAAAAAAAAAAAGTCCCATTGCAAACAATTGATTCTCTCTTGGAGAATTCTGTTATTTTGAATGGAAAGGTTCCTAAAAAAAGTTGAGCAAGGAACTGGCACAAAAAGTTACTGATCACCTCAGCAGACTCTACACTGTATAGCATGCTATACTATGCATAGCATACTATAGTAACTAGTATTTAAATAGTGACTGTTATGTGTTAGGTATTATGCTAATTTATAAATATTATCTCATATGATCCTCAAAATAGCCTTTGAGGTAAGTGCTATTATTATTCTCATTGTGCAGTTGGGGAGACTGAGGCAAACAGGTGAAAAAGAGATTTTAGTGGAATTACTTGTATTGTCTTTGACCTCAGGCTTCCTCTCCCATTTGTAAGCCTTTTTTTTTTTTTAAACAACAGATCCTGAGAGTATGCTCTTTCACTGCTATTTTTGCTTCTAATTATTGCTGGTGTTTTCAGGCTATCTCTTTCTGTGCTAAGAATTCTCCTCACTCCCATTTATTTCTCTTTCTTCTTGATCACTGGTTCAACTCGAAAGATTTCTAGGTTGTCAGATCTTAAATTTTAAGTTATGCAACTGATTGCATTGAAATGCGTTGTTTAAAAAAATAATTTTATGGGATTATGTTTATACTAGGCAGCAAGGTGAAGTAGTGGATTTGGAATCAGGAAAACCTGAGTTTGAATCCCTCCTCAGATACTTACTAGTTGTCACTTAATTTCCTCATCTGTTAAATGATAAGTGGGAAATGGCAAATCTTCCAATATCTCTGTCAAGAAACCTCCAAATTGGGTCATGAAGAGTCTGACATGACTGAAAAAGAACTAAACTAAAAAAGTTAACATGGGGACAAATAGGAGGCTAAATAAATAGAACAGGCTTGGAAACAGGAAGACCTGGATTCAAATGTGGCTTCAGATATTTGCTACCTGTGTGACCCTAGGCATATCATTTAATCCTGCTAGCTTCAGTTTTCTTAATTGTAAAAGGCTCTGCAAATCAGCCCAGTAACTTTGATAAGAAAACTCTCAAATGGAGTCATGAAGAGTCAGACAATAACAACAAACACTTTAAAGTTTTCAATGTGTTTAACATGTTATCTGCTTGAGTTAAAATGGGTATGATAATAGAACCAATTGTCTGGGGTTATTTTAGGGATAAAATGAGCTAACTTCTTTTAAAGAATTTTGCAAACCTTAATGTACTATGTATATCCTAGTTATAATTAACTATATATTCTAGCAATAATTATTATGATAGGTGGATTATGTGCTATCTTTTCATTCTATTTATATCTATATTCTAGATTATTAACAAAATTTGCTTGAAAAAAATATTTCACAGTATAATAACTATGTCTTTATTAATTTGCCACATAACATATAATAATAACATTTAAATAGTTCCTACTATGTGTTGGGCATACTTTTATAAATATCACATTTGATCCTCGCAGCATGCCTTGAGATGACTGCTATTATTATTCTCATTTTGCACTTGGGGAAATTGAGGCAAACGGATAATAAATGACATGTTCAAGGTCACACAACTACTAAGTATCTGTGGCCAAATTTGAACTCTGATCTCCTGACTCCAGTAACAGTTCTCTATCTGCTGCCATTCTTCAAATAGAAAATCACTGGGCTCCTTTAAGTTTGTCAAAACTGATTTGAGAACAATTGTTTCAGTAGTCTTTATATTAAACATTATATTTTACTTTGGAATTGAAACTATAACAATCAAATTCAATATTTTGTGAAAAATCCAGTAATTTAAGCTGAACTGAAAATTTTAGCTGTAAAATCATCATATTGATTCACTCTCTTTCCACCCACAGGTTTCCTAGATTTAACATTTTAGAGAGACCACTTCTTAGCTTGGACAATTTACAATGAACAATGGAGTTTGAAAATCAGTAAATATTCAAATCCACTCATTGTAGGAGGAGCAAATTGAGAATGAATTTAGCTCTAGAGCTAGTAAAACAAAGTGGTTTGTAAAAGAAAATAAAACTTCTAACAATGTGAGGATTTTTTTAAAAGCCTTATTAGATTTTATATCGTCCCTTCAGTGATCTGTGTAATTATAAAGCATTGGTTGTACAATGAATAATAATATAAAATAATTCATTAATGGCAGTTTTTCCTTGGCCTTACTCCAATGCCTGCAGCTTGGTATCTACTGAGGAGACAGTCTAAAGCATTTTTCCCATCTGAGATTGGACATCAAAGGATGCTTGGATTTCTGTGGAATAATACATTCCTGACTTGTTGGAAACAATAAAGTTATAAGAAATCAAAAGAAGCATACTATGTAAAATATTTTGGCATTTTCTGCATCTTGTTTCTCTTTGAATGTTTTATACCAGAAAAGCTAATTTGAATTTCTTGGCTTTGAAATTTGTAAGAGATTGATTTGTCAAACTGAATTCTTGGGCTCAAGGTTAGAAGGTCATTGAGAGCAGATTACAGAATTAGGAAACTTTCTAGATGAAGGTGCAGAGGGTTTGTTTATCAGTCATCAAGAATTTTCAGTGCTCTGTATAGAAATGTCATAGATGTGTCTAATGACGTAAGGAAATTGATAGAATGCTTGCTTTAGAGTCAAGAAGACATGTTCACTCTCAGTTTCAGACACATATTAACTATATGACCCTGGTTAAGTCACTTAATTCCATTTGCCTCAATTTCCTTATCTGCAAATGAGTTAGAGAAGAAAATAGCAAACCACTCCAGTATCTTTACCAAGAAAACCCCAAATCAAGAACACAAAGAGTCAGACTCTACTGAAAAATAACTGAATAGAATTCATGTCCATAGAGTTACAAGATTACTGAGGAATCATCTAATCTAAAAAAATGTTAAAGACAAATTGGGGATACTTTCAAAGCATGATGAGACATAAGAATAGGACTTTTGAGAATAAGTTTTCTTAAGATTCTAAATTTGATATATTAGGGACAACAGAGATCCATGAAAATAGTTCAGAATTTGGAATCAAGAAGTTTGGATTCAAAATATGATTCATTTATACACAACTAGGATGTCTATGGATGTGTTATTTGACTTCTCTAGGCTTAGTTATTTTATCTGCCAAAATGAAGGAGTTGGATGAAATTGCCTCTGGGGGTCCTTTCCAACCCTAAATCATTGAACATTGGGGGTGGGGAAGTCTTGTCTAATATTGCAAACTTGACTACAGGTTTTGAACCTAGAAGAATCTGGGCTAGTTGATCTCTGAAGTGCCTTCCAGGTCTGACATTTTTATAAATTCTATGCATTGAAAATACAATTGGGTGTATTGAACCTGGACCAGCATACTTTCTATTACTCCATGTCATCTCTCCCTAAGAGACCTCTTTAGTACATATATAAAGATGGAGTCAAAAATTTGGTACACCATTGCTTACCCAAATTGCATAATGTTTAAAGATACACTGATTTGACCCACTGTTTCTAATTCCTTCATTCTTCCCTCAACCAATGGGGGGGGGATGATTAATGTTTTAGCCCACACTTTCCACCAATTTCTCTGAAAGGCTTAGAGTTAAGAATTCTAATCTGTTACAGGAAAATTGGAAGACAGAGAGAATGATGATGAAATAATTGTAGTTCACACCTATATAGTCTTTTAAGATTTGCAATATACTTGAACATATTTTCTTCTTTGATGCTCAGAACAACCCCAGAAAGTAGGTTCTATTATTTTAAAGACAAAGAAATGAAACAGATAAAATACTCAGTGGATAAAACAGTAGCACTTCTGCCTCAGTCACTTCACCCCAGTTACCCTGCTCCAAATAAACAAATAAATAAATAGATAAATAAATGCTTAATGATGGCTATGGAAATAAGTTTAGAAGAATTGCACATGTTTAACCTATGGATTACTTGCTATCTTGAGGAGCTGGGAAGGGGGAGAAGAGGGAGAAAAATTTGGAACAAAAGGTTTTGAAGAGACGATTATTGAAAACTATCTTTGCATGTATTTGGAAAAATAATTATTTCATTTGATATCACAATAACCTTGAGAGGTAGGTGCTATTATCAGTCCCATTTTACAACTAAGGATACTGAAGCAAATACAAGTTTAAGTGGATTACTGAAGGTCACACAAGTAAAATATGTCTGAAACTGAATTTGAACTCAGCATTTAGCTTTAATCTAGTAGGAAACAAGCAATAAAATCTCCATCTTAAATAGTGGGAAACTAAAGAGTTTGCTGATAAGGGTCACTACATATTTTTTACTTCAAGATTTTGGAAACAGAGAAAGCTGCTCTGGCTTTTCTCCTGTGCTATTAATTCTAATGTCCAGTAATTTCTTTCTTGAACGATTTGCGAACTGATGCTTAAATGCTGATTAAAATTAACCCATGGTCCATCATTACCAGGATACTGAATACTTCAAGCAATTTTAATTTGTAATATATTATTTATATTTCTTTCAGACAAGGTTGGTATAGTCATGGTAGAATAGTGGGCTTGCCATTTAAACATGTTGCTATAGAGCATAATTTAAATTAAAAACTGCAATTGACATGATAATACTGTATTCAGGGTCTTATCACATTTCCATTTACAATTTTATTATGAGGCTAATTTGAAATTTAATTTAGATAACAGATTTATGGCCTTAGCCTCTCTCTTCCTCTTTCTCAAAGCTAATGATATCCATAATGAAAAATTACCACCCAATTTGTTACCCAAAGTTACTAATTTGCTGGATTCTGTGGGTTTTTTTTTCCTAGATCATTCTTCCTTTTTTGTCACTAATAAAATTATGTATTTTTTTCAACATAGACTTATAAAACCTAATAGACACAAGCCATCTTTCCAATTCCTTGCTAATTGTGCTGCCATCACTGGAATTTTCAAGGAACCAAGTAGGATAGGACTAAAACTTACATGCAGATATAGGAAACTTTTTTTTTATTAAAGCTTTTTATTTGTATAACATGGGTAGTTCCCCAGCATTGATCTTTACAAAGCTTTCCATTACCAATTTTACCCCCAGTTCCCTCCCCTCCCCTAGATGGCAGGAAGTCCACTACCTGTAAATAATGTTGAAATACTTGACAAGTTGTGCAAGAAAAATCCTATCTACAAGAAAAAAAAAAGAAAATCAGAGAAAGGCAACACAATACAAGCAAACCTCAATAGAGAGCATGAAAATGTTATGTTGTGGTCCATATTTCATATCCCTCTCTCTGGGTGTATATGGTTTTCTTCAGTGAACAATTGGAACTGGTTTGAGACAATTCTTTGTTGCAGAGAGCCATGTCCATCAGAAGTGATCATCATGTAATATTGTTGTTGCTGTGTATAATGATCTCCTGGTTCTGCTCGTTTCACTCAGCATCAGTTCATGCAAGTCTCTCCAAGCCTCTCTGAAATCGTCCTGCTGGTCATTTCTTACAGAGCAGTAATATTCCATAACATTCATATACCATAATTTGTTCAGCCATTCTCCAATTGATGGGCATCCATTCAGTTTCCAGTTTCTAGCCACTACCGAAAGAGCTGCCACA
The DNA here is from genome assembly GCA_023553655.1 of Myrmecobius fasciatus. Taxonomy (NCBI): domain Eukaryota; kingdom Metazoa; phylum Chordata; class Mammalia; order Dasyuromorphia; family Myrmecobiidae; genus Myrmecobius; species Myrmecobius fasciatus. Next base: position 168,290 of record JAJPUD010003750.1, read on the forward strand.
GACACTCTTGCACATGTGGGTCCCTTTCCCTCCTCTAAGATTTCTTTGGGATATAGGCCCAATAGAAACACTGCTGGGTCAAAGGGTATGCACAAGTTTGATAACTTTTTGAGCATAGCTCCAAATTGCTCTCCAGAATGGTTGGATCCATTCACAGTTCCACCAACAATGTATCAGTGTCCCAGTTTTCCCACATCCCCTCCAACATTCGTCATTATCTTTTCCTGTCATTTTAGCCAATCTGACAGGTGTGTAGTGGTACCTCAGAGTTGTATTAATTTGCATTTCTCTGATCAATAGTGATTTGGAGCAACTTTTCATATGACTAGAAATGGTTTTAATTTCATCATCTGAAAATTGTCTGTTCCTATCCCTTGACCACTTATCTATTGAAGGGTGGCTTGAATTCTTATAAATATGAGACAATTCTCTATATATTTTAGAAATGAGGCCTTTCTCAGAACCATTAAATGTAAAGATGATTTCCCAATTTGATGCTTCCCTCCTAATCTTGTCTGCATTAGTTTTATTTGTACAGAAACTTTTTAACTTAATATAATCAAAATTATCTATCTGGTGTTCACTTAGGAGTTCCAGATCTTCTTTGGACATAAATTTATTCCATCTCCACAGGTCTGAGAGGTAAACAATACTACGTTCCTCTAATTTGCTTACAATATCACTCTTTATATCTAGATCATGAACCCATTTAGATCTTATCTTGGTATGTGGTGTTAGGTATGGGTCAAGCCCTAATTTCTTCCACACTAGTTTCCAATTTTCCCAGCAGTTTTTGCTGAATAGTGAGCACTTATCCCAA
>JAJPUD010003750.1:169509-230568 GCA_023553655.1 Myrmecobius fasciatus
ATTTGTGTGGAAACTGTTTTGTAGTTTAGTTTGTATAGTTTCTGACTTTTCCTTGGCATATAGATTCCCAAATATTTTATCCTATCATCTGTTATTTGGAATGGAATTTCTTTTTGTATCTCTTGCTGCTGAATTTTGTTGGTAATATATAAAAATGCTGATGATTTATGTGGATTAATTTTGAATCCTGCAACTTTGCCAAAGTTGTGAATTGTTTCTAGTAGTTTTTTAGTTGAGTCTCTAGGGTTCTCTAAGTATACCATCATGTCATCTGCAAAGAGTGATAATTTGGTTTCTTCATTACCTACTCTAATTCCTTTTATCTCTTTTTCTTCTCTTATTGCTAAAGCTAACATTTCTCATACAATATTAAATAGTGATGGTGACAGTGGGCAGCCTTGTTTCACTCCTGATCTTATTGGGAATGGTTCTAGTTTGTCTCCATTACATAGGATGCTTGCTGATGGTTTTAAATAGATGCTACTGATCATTTTAAGGAAAGGCCCATTTATTCCTATACTCTCTAGTGTTTTTAATAGGAAGGGATGTTGGATTTTATCAAATGATTTTTCTGCATCTATTGAGATAATCATATGGTTTTTGATAATTTGGTTATTAATATAATTAATTCTGCTGATAGTTTTCCTAATATTGAACCAGCCCTGCATCCCTGGTATAAATCCTACTTGGTCATAGTGTACTATCCTGGGGATGACTTTCTGTAATCTCATTGCTAATATCTTATTTAAAATTTTTGTATCAATATTCATTAGGGAAATTGGTCTATAGTTTTCTTTCTCTGTTTTCACCCTACCTGGTTTAGCTATCAGCCCCATATCGGACTCATAGAAGGAATTTGGCAGTATACCTTCTGTCCCTATTTTCTCAAATAGTTTATATAGTATTGAGATTAATTGTTCTTTGAATGTTTGGTAGAATTCACATGTAAATCCATCTGGCCGTCGAGATTTTTTCTTAGGGAGTTGGTTAATAGCTTGTTCTATTTCTTTTTCTAACATGGGGCTATTTAAATAATTTATATCCTCTTCTGTTAACCTGGGCAATCTATATTTTTGTAGATATTCCTCCATTTCATTTAGATTATCAAACTTACTGGCATAAAGTTGGGCAAAGTAACTCCTCATTATTGCTCTAATTTCCTCTTCATTGGAGGAAAGTTCTTCCTTATTCTTGAGACTAACAATTTGATTTTCTTCTTTCCTTTTTCTTATCAAATTAACTAAACGCTTATCTATTTTGTTGGTTTTTTTCATAAAACCAACTCTTAGTTTTATTTATTAATTCAATAGTTTTCTTATTTTCAATTTTATTAATTTCTCCTTTTATTTTTAGAATTTCCAATTTGGTATTTAATTTGTTCTTTTTCTAGTTTTTTAAATAATAAGCCCAATTCGTTAAACTTTTCTTTCTCTATTTTATGCAAGTAAGCATCTTGAGATATAAAATTGCCCCTTATAACCGCTTTGGCCGTATCCCACAAATTTTGGTATGTTGTCTCCTTATTGTCATTCTCCTGGATGAAATTATTGTTTGTGTCTATGATTTGTTCTTTCACCCATTCATTCTTCAGGATTAGATTATTTAATTTCCAATTTACTCTTGGCCTATTTTCTCCTGGCCTTATATTGCATGTGATTTTTATTGCATCATGATCTGAAAAAGATGCATTTACTATTTCTGCCTTTCTGCATTTGATTTTGAGGGTTTTATGCCCTAACACATGGTCAATTTTTGTATAAATTCCATGGACTGCTGAGAAAAAAGTAAACTCCCTACTGTCTCCATTCAATTTTCTCCATAGATCTCCATACCTAACTTTTCTAACAATTGGTTTATCTCCCTAGTTTCTTTCTTGTTTATTTTGTGGTTTGATTTATCTAATTCTGAGAGAGCAAGGTTGAGATCCCCACTAGTATAGTTTGGCTATCTATTTCTTCTTGCATCTCTCTTAATTTCTCCCCTAGGAATTTGGATGCTATTGCACTTGGTGCATATATATTTAGTATTGATATTGCTACATTATCTATGGTACCCTTTAATAAAATGTAGTTTCCTCCCTTATCTCTTTTGATTAGATCTATCCTGGCTTTTACTTGATCTGAGATAAGGATTGCTACCCCTGCCTTTTTTTGTTCACCTGAAGCATAATAGGTTCTGCTCCAGCCTTTTACCTTCATCCTATATGTGTCACTATGTTTTAGATGTGTTTCTTGTAGACAACATATTGTGGGATTCTCGTTTTTAATCCAGTCTGCTATCTGCTTTCGTTTTATGGGAGAGTTCATCCCATTCACATTCACGGTTAGAATAACTAATTCTTTATTTCCTGCCATCTTATTTACCCAAGTTATGTTTTTCCCTTTTCTTTCCCCTTTCTCCCTTCCCCCCTCCTCAGTACTTTGCTTTTGATGACCCTCTCCCCCAAACAATACTCCACCCTTTAGATCCCCTCCCCCTGTTTTCACTCCTTTCCCCTGATTCTTCTATTTTCCCTTCTATTAGTTTATCCCTTTCTTTTCCTCCTTTCCCTCCGACTTCCCTCTAGCAACAGACAAGTTTCTATGTGAAATCAAGTGTCTGATATACACTTTTAGATCCCAACCTGATGAGAGTAAGATTTATACAATGCTCATCTCCCTCCCTTCTTTCTCTCAATTATATTAGGTTTTCTTTGCCTCTTCAAAAGATTTTACCTTGTTTTTACCTCCTTTTTTTTAGATCTTATTTTACCACTTTTTCCCTCTTTTCCCCAGTATGACAACCTTTCCCCCTCTAGTTCTCTTTTTCATATTATCAAAGTAATATCTAGTTAATTATACCCCCAAACTTTAAGTATCCCCATACTAGAAATAAAGTTCTCAAGAGTCCTTTCCTTTTTACCTTTTTATGCCTCTCTTGAGTTCTGTGTTTTGATGTCAAGTTTTTTGTTCAGATCTGGTCTTTTCATTAGAAATAGGTGAAATTCACCTATATTATTGAATGATCATCTTCTTCCCTGGAGGATAATGCTCATTCTAGCTGGTAGGTTATTCTTGGCTGTAATCCAAGTTCCTTTGCCTTTCAGAATATCTGGTTCTAGGCCCTTCGATCCTCCATTGTAGAGGCTGACAGATCGCGTATGATTCTAATTATCGATCCTCGGTATTTGAATTGTTTCTTTCTAGCTGCTAGCAGAATCTTTTCCTTGGTGCTATAGTCCTGAAATTTAGCCATGAAGATATAGGAAACTTAAACTACCAAAACTGATCTTCAAGGATTCATCTCACAACTCTTTGTATAGAGGGTTACGTGTTTGCTGATCTCCACATAAATTTTGCAAAGGAAATAAAAGTCAAGTGTACTTAGAAATGAGTCATAATGGAAATATCAAGCAAGGATACAATTCAAGTGAACTAGAATTATAACTTTAAAAGGTAATTAGAAATGATAAACAGTCTTTACTCAACTCTCCTTATCCAATGCTATGGATTTTTCTTTATGCTATCATAATTATCAATGTAGGCAGCTATGTGGAACAATGGTCAGGAAGACCTGAGTTCATATCTACCTCCAAAACCTTACTATCTGTGGGACCCTGAGCAAGTCACTTAACACAGCCTCAATTTCCTCATCTGTAAAATGAGCTAGAGAAGAAAATGGCAAAGCATTTCCATGTGTTTGCCAAGAAAACCTTAAATGGGGTCACAAAGTGTTAGAAATGAATGAACAAAATCATAACGCATAATTATTTCCATTAAGTAACTTGTTTCTTCAAGGAGACTTGTAAGGAACTTCCTGAGAGGAATCTCCCTCTATCAATACAAATCAATAACTGTGCTACAACTCATAGCCTCAGAATTGCATGAGACCTTGAGTGGTTAAAAGACTTGTCTGGAGTGAATCAGATACAGATTGAGCTCCAACTAGCTTGTGTGATCCTGAGTAAGTTTACTTCATATGATTGTTTCAAGGATCAAACAAAGTAATTTATGGGAAATTCTTTTGCAAAGTTTTATATAAAAAAATAGCTAGAATGCAGACTTTTTAAAACATGCATTTATTGTCTACTATGTGTCAGGTACTTCTCTAAGATCTTTAAAAATATGATCCTTACAACCCTAAAGTATTATTATTTTTTATTTTACAAATAAGGAAAATGAGGCAGACAATAGTTAAGTCACTTCCCTTGGGTCACATAGCTAGTAAGTGTTTGAAGTCAAATTTGAATTCAAATCTTTCTGACTCAAAGTCCAGGACTTCATATGCCACCTAGTTGCCACACTTCCCACTTGAATCACCATGCATTAAATTAATTAATCATACTATAGGTTTTCTAATTTTGTGCTAAGAAATGATTGAAAGAAAAGTATGTAATGTAAATCACTACATTGCTTCATCTGGCCTTTTAAAAGTTGTGTATAGAAAGTCACTTTTGAGATAGACTTTGAAAGGGCAAAAGAAAATGTCCTAGGTACAAGAGAAGGGCAATGGAAGAAATATGGGAACATATAAATTTATTTCTTTTGGAAAAGCATTTATTAAGCTTCTATTATGTGCTAAGCATTCTGCTAGGCACCAAGGATACAAGCAAAAATGATATAGCTCCCAACTTCAAGGAATTTATTATATCAGTGGAATACATGTGTATCTGTATGAGTATATATGTGTGTGCATGTGTGTATGTAATATATAAATAGAATATATGTATATATATACACACACACACACACACACACACACATATATATATATGATACTGGATTTCAGTAAAGAGAAATACACAAAATCATGTTAAACATACACCTCAGAAAATTTGGTAGGGGAACCAAAAGCAGCTAGGGTCAATGAAGATCTATGTATAAAGTAGAATTTGAGCTAAGCTTTGATTAGAAAACAGATTTTTAAGAGGTATGCACTCAAGGCATGTAGTAATGGACCATGTCAAGATGCAGGAGATGCTTTGGAAGCAGAAAGCATGAAAGTGCACAGCTATTTTGTACCTCTTAGAGTCACAATTAATATTCATTATGTAACAGATGCTGACATAGTGTGAGTCTAACTCCCCTTTAACATTTCTGTAACACTTATGGCAAATGATTTCCATAAGGTACCTCATTAAGAAAATCATCACAAATTAAATGTAGCCAAATTGGATAGCAAACCAAGATTGATAAAATATCTAAGTTCATGGATGACCTCTGTTTGTTAGTGTAAATTAAAAGACCTAAGCTTTTAGAAAGCACTTTGAAAATAGGATTGCCAAAAAAAAAATAAAAGGCATGAACTTCTCCTTCCAGATATTGAGCAGCTTCTCATCAAATTCTATAGAATAGCCCTTTAGGGTATAATACACAGATTTCAAGCTTACTCAGAACTCTGTTTATGGGTCTCCATTGCAGCTAATATAGTCTTTGTTTAGCAGTATCAACAATAGGGCTTTCCTGTGGAGTCATACATGAGTAATTATAACATGATTGATACGCTCATCTTACAGACTTAGTCTAGGTCACAGCCTGGTTAAAAAATAAAATGAAAAAGGAATTTGGAGGTGGAGCCAAGATAGTGGGGTAAAGGCAGGGACTTTGCCTGAGATCTCCTTAACTCCTCCAAATACTTTCAAATAATGGCTCTAAACAAATATTAGAGTGGTAGAATCCACAAAAATACAGAGTTAAGCAATTTTCCAATCCAAAATAACCTACAAGGTGCATAAGAAAGGTCTATTACAACAGGTGAGAGAGAACTACAGGCTATGCCAGCACAAACCAGGTCTTAGAGAATCAGGAGCATGCTTCCAGTTGATTGAATAAGTGGCAGTTTCCACAGTTTCCACCAACCATAAGGGGAATGGATCAAACAGAAGTTTACAAGGGTCCCTCTGCTGGCACCAGGAGCAGCACTCTGTTGTTTTGCCTATACGTGAATTTGGGTCATGGTCCTGGATCTTATTCCCAAGGTGAAAAGGAGCACTAGCACAGCAGAGCTTTTGACTGCAGGGAAACAGGCACCTGATCACAGTACCAAGGCTGCGAAGAGTACTTATGGTTGTCCACAAACACATTACTCGCTAAGTTATACTACCTTGAAAGATCCAAAAACTTGCACATCACTAGAATTACCTCTGAAAACAGCCATGCAAAAAAAATATGAAGCTTGGGAAAGTTCTTCTTCCACTTGGAATGCAGAATCCCACTTTAGCAATGAGAAATAGCCTAGGAAAATGAGCAAACAGGAAAAAAATCCTGACCATCAAAAGTTACTATTGTGACAAGGAAGATCAAAAAAACACACTCAGAAGAAGACAACTTGCATCCAAAGTCTCTAATTAAAATATGATTGGCCCAAAGGGCTATCAAACTATACATACCCTTTGATCTAGCAATGTACTGGGCTTGTATTCAAAGAGATCATGAAAAAGGGGAAAAGGCCCTAAATGTGCAAGAATGTTTGCGGCAGCCCTTTTTGTAGTGGCTAGAAACTGGAAACTGAGTGGATGCCCATCAATTGGAGAATGGCTGAACAAATCATGGTATATGAATGGAATATACCATATGGAATATTACTGTTCTATAAGAAACGACCAGCAGGATGATTTCAGAGAGGCCCGGAGAGATTTACATGAACTGATGCTGAGTAAAGTGAGCAGAACCAAGAGATCATTGGACACAGCAACAACACTATACACAATGATCAATTCGGATGGATGTAGATCTTATAAACAATAAGGTGAATCAGGCCAATTCCAAAGGATTCATGATGGAGAGAGCCATCTGCACCCAGAGAGAGGGCTATGGGGACTTTTTTGTTGTTATTTGCTTTCATTTTGTTTTCTTTCTCATTTTTTCCCTTTTTGAGCTGATTTTACTTGTGCAACATGATAATTGTGGAAATAAGTATAGAAGAATTATACATGTTTAACATGAATTATTTGCTGTCTAGGGAAGGGGATGGAGGGAAAGGAGAGAAAAAACATTTTGCAAGGATAAATGTTGAAAACTATCTTTGCATATATTTTGAAAATAAAAATCTATTTTCTAAAAAAACCCAATAAAATATGAATTAATCTAAGGTCATGGAAGAGCTCAAAAAGGATTTTTAAAATCAAGTAAGAGAGATAGAGGAAAAAATGGAAAGAAAAATTAGAATGATGCAAGAAAATCATGAAGAGTCAACACCTTGTTAAAGGAAGCACCAAAAAAAAATTACTGAAGAAAATAACATCTAAAATAGACCAAATGGTAAAAGAACAAAAGTAAAATGAAGATAATGCTTCAAAAAGCAAAAAGGGCCAAATACAAAGATATACAAAAATTCACTGAAGCGAACTTTTAAAAAATTAAAATAGGCCAACTGGAAAGGAAGATATAAAAAGGTCACTGAAGAAAATAATTCCTTAAAAGTTAGAATTGGGCAAGTGAAAGCTAATGACTTGATGAGACATTAAGAAACAATAAAAAAAATCAAAATGATGGTGGGAAAAAAGAAGAAAATGTGAAATATCTCACTGGTAAAATAACTAATCTGGAAAGCAAATCCAGGAGAGATAGACGAAGAATCATTAAAATACCTGAAAATTATGATAAAAAAAAAAATCTGGACATTATCTTTCAAGTAATTATTTTAAAAAACTGTTCTGAGATTCTAACAATAGAGGGTAAAACAGAAATTGAAAGAATCCACTGATCACCTCTTAAAAGTGATTCCCCAAATGAATACCCCAGGATTATTATAGTCAAATTCAAGAAGAAAATAGAACAATCAGTCAAAATGAAACAATTCAAATATCATGAATCAGAATAACACAAGATTTAGAAACCTCTACATTAAAGAATTAGAAAGTTTTGAGTATGATATTCTAGAGGACAAAAGAGCTAGAATTACAACCAAGAATCACCTACCCAAAAACAATGAGTATACTCTCTCAAGAGGAAAAAACAGATATTCAATTAATTAAAGGACTTTCAAGCATTTCTGATGAAAAGAACAGAGCTGGATAGAAAATTAGACCTTCAAATACAAGATACAAAAGAAGCTTAAAAAGATAAACAAAAAAGAGAAATTATAAGGGATTCAATAAGATTAAACTGTTTATATTTCTATATGAAAAATTATATTTATAACACCAAAAAACTTTCCCATTATTAGGGGAGGTAGAAAGCGTATACATAGGCAGAAAGCAGAGGTGTGAATTCAATGTGATGGTATGATTAAAAAAAATAAAATGAAGGGATAAGAAAGAAAAATGCACTGGGAGAAGGGGAAAAGGAAAGGTACAATGGATAAATTATTTGACATATAAGAGACCTAAAAGAGATTTTATAGTATAGGAGAAAATGGGGGAAGTGAGGGAAGTAGGAAGAGAGTACATAGACTTCACTTTTATCAGAATTGACTCAAAGAAGGAATAATATACATACTTACTTGGGTGTAGAATATATGTTACCATACAGAGAAGAAGGAAGGGAAGGGAGAAAGGGAAGGTAATAGAAGGAAGGTAGTTTGGGGAAAATAAAAATGAAAAGCAAATATTTTTGAGAATTGTCAGGGTTAAAGGAGAGAGAGTAGGATAAACACAGGAAAAATATGATAGAGGGAAATACAAAATTGGTAATCAATGTGAAAAAAGTTTTAAAGTGAAACACTTTATTTCTCAAATATATAGAAAACTGACTCAATTTTGTAGAAATAAGATCAGTTAATAAGTGATCAAAGAATATGAACAAACAGTATTCAATGCAATCAAAGCTATCTATAGTCACATATGCTATAAATCACTATTGATGACAAAAATGCAAATTAAAGCTACAATTTCACACCTATCAGATTGACTAATTGTCAGGAAAAATGACAAATATTGGAGGGAATGTAAGAAAATTAAAATACTAATATACTATTGGTAAAGTTGTATATTAACCAACCATTCTGGAAAGCAATTTGGAACTATGCCCAAAGGGCTATAAAACCATGCATATCTTTAACCAAGTAATATCACTATTAGGTCTGTATTCCAAAGTGACAAAAAAATAAAAGAACTGATGTGTACAAAATATTTAAAGCAGCTCTTTTAGTGGTGCAAAGAATTAGAAATTGAGAGGATGATCATTAATTGGGAAATGCCTGAATAAGTTGTTGGAATTGTGATGGGATACTATTGTACTTTAAGAAATGATGAACTGATCACAACATAGCATTTTCACTCTTTTTGTTGTTGTTTGCTTGCATTTTATTTTTGCTTCTCTTTTTTTTTCTGGTTTGATTTGGTTTTTCTTGTGCAGCAAGATAATTGTATAAATATGTATGCAGATATTGGATTTAACATATATTTCTACCATATTTAACATGTATTGGACTATTTGCCATCTGGGGGGGTGGGGAAGGAGTGGGAAATTGGAACACAGAGTTTTGCAAGGACTGATGTTGAAGAACTATCCACACATATGTTTTGAAAAATAAAAATCTTTAATAAAGAAAAAAATGATGAACCAGATGCTCTTAAAAATAACACATGGAAAGACTTACATAAACTGATGCAAAATGAAATGAGCAGAGAGACAAGAGAACATTGCACACAGTAACAGCAATATTATATGAATGAATAACTTAGCTATTCTCAGCAATACAATGATAGAAGGCATTTTTATGAGACTTATAGTGAAAGGTTCTATCTACTTCCTGAGAAAGAACTAAATCACATCAAGGATACTTTTTCTTTATTTTTCTTGGTTTTCTTTCACAGAATGAATTATACGGAAATTGTTTTGAATGACTACAAATTTGTAATTTGTCAAAATGCTTGCCTTCTCAATGCGAAAGGAGAAAAGGGAAGGAAAGAATTTGGAACTCAAAATCTGAAAAAAAAATCTTAAAAGGTTTTTTTGGGTTTTTTTTAACATATAACTGGGGAAAAAATTCAATAAGATTTTTACGTTATAAATAAGTAAAATGACAGCCAAGCAACAGGAGTGTGTTTGGAACAGATGAAGAAATACAAGATGATTAGAAACTGTAGGTGCCAGATAAGAGATGGCCCTTGACAAGTCTTAGAGTGAAAGGGATAAGAAATTTTTCCTAAACATTATTTTTTTTATAATCTAAAGTAACAATAATAACATAATAATAAATATATAAGACTTTTAAGGTTTAAAAAGTATTATATACACATATATATGTATACATGCATATGTATATTTGATATAAATATATTTGTGCATATAAACATAGTGATTTGCAAACTTTATAAGTGCTATATGCTTATTATTTTAAATACATCTTTACCTTAGACATATATAAACATATATAAAATATATGTACATTGAATATCCATATATATTGATATGTATTAGATGTATGATAGATACATATTCATTTGATTTTCATGATAATCCTGTGAAGTAGGTATTTTTATTATCTCCATTTTACAGATGAGGAAATTAAGGCTGAAATTAAGTGGCTTAAGGGACTTTACCAATCTATAGAAGATAGTTTCTAATTTCTTAAGTCAAAACAATTAACTGCCAACACGTCCAGAGAGAATGCTATTTCTTCAAAAAGTGTCACACTAGCCAATTTCAGGAAATTATAAGGCCATCAAGAGAGGCCTACTAAAGGATGACACTTTTTGCTTTCTTTGAAATATAGTAAAATTTTTATTCTGTTTTTTATCCTGTTTACCCCAGTTTCTTCGATTGCAAAATAGAAACAATAACAGCACTTAACTCCCAAAAATATTATACAGATCAAATGAAATAATATTTGCAAAATACTTGGCACAATGCCTGACCCATAATAGGTACTTAACAAATGCTTGAGATTTTTTCCTGCTATTTTTAGTAGAGTAAATCTTTAATATTAGAGTCAGTCATAAACTGGATTTAGAGCCAGTCTCTAAGTTGGGAAGACATGAATTCATTTTGCCTCAAATAAATACTGACTGGATGACCTTGGGCCAGCCACTTAACCTTTCACTATTCTAAGCCAATGGTGTCAAACTCAAATAGAAAATGATATTCGTTAAATATTTATTCTATTTATTTTTATATCATCTATTTATATTTAAAATTTATTCTATTTATTTGTCTATCTATAGAAAGCCAGTCACATATTGACTTAGAAAACCACATGTTACTATTCATTATATTTTATTGTATTTTTATTTTATTTTGTTCAATATTTACCAATTACATTTTTATCTTATCTGAGTCAGGAGTATATGCCCTGTGGCTAGTATGTTTGACACCTCTGCTTGAGGCATCTCTCTAAGACTCTAAGTTACAAAGAAATTGCTAACTTGTTGAAGAAATCACCTTACTCCTATATGAAATCTGTCCCAGTTTCTAATTATCATACCTAAATTTTTATGTTTATTTATACCCTCAGTCATAAAGTGAACTCTCTCCCTACTACATGTGAGTCAAAGATAAAGGTACAGGAAGTGATTAAGATAGAATTCAATATATTGCCATGATTTTTTTCCCTTTATACTATAAAATGAAATTAATCTGAATTTCAGGGCTTGTTCCTTTGGCTTGTATAGCTATGTCAGTTTTACCATTGATTAGCTTTTAAAATTGTTTTTGACCTTGGATCTAATTCACATTGTTTTTGATTCTTACAAAAGGCTTAACTTTATTATTGTAATATGATTTTCCTTCTTCTTTTCCAAATTAACAAGCTTCTCATTTTCATCTAGAAACTGAACTGCCCTAGCTTTAACATAATAACAACTGTGTTGTCATTCTCTCTTCTGCAACAATGGATTGTGTATGCAATAAGAAATAAGATATAAGATTATTGGTAATGCAACAGGGTTTGGAGAAAGGGGTACTTGGATTCTGAGTTAGAATCTGAAGTCAAATCCCACTTATCTACAAGTAATCTTTAAAAAGTCATTTACTTACCCTTTGGCAGCCTCATCTGTAAAATGAAGGGATTAGATAAGATACTTCTAAAGTTTTTTTTTGTTTTTGTTTTTGTTTTTTTCCATATCTTAATAATAGCTAGTATTTATAAGACATTTTAAGTTTTTCAAAGTGTTTACAAATACTTTAAATTAAGATTTTTATAAAAATGAAAATATTCTCCTATCAGTCCTGAGAGGTAGATGCTATTATTATTCTTTTTTTTTTAACAGAGGAGAAAAATGAGGCAGACAGAAGTTAAATGACTTTCCCAAAGACACACACACAGCTAGTGAGTGCTTGAGGAAGGATCTAAACATAGATTTATTCAACTCCAGTCCCATGTTCCATCTACTATACCACTTAGCTGTCTCTAAATCATTGATGCTCAAGGATTTACAAAACCCCAACTTCACATAAATTTTTAGTGAACAAAAATTAAGTCCCCCAGAAATATTGTGGCTAAATTCCAGAACTATCATACCAAGGAAAAGATATTACAAGAAGCCAGAAAGAAACAATTTAAATATCGAGGAGACTCAATTAGGATCACACAGGACCTAGCAGCTTCTACTTTGAAGGATCAAAGGGCCTGGAACCAGATATTCCGAAGGGCAAAGGAACTTGGATTACAGCCAAGAATAAGTTACCCAGCTAGAATGAGCATTATCTTCCAGGGAAGAAGATGGTCATTCAATGATATGGGAGAATTTCACCTATTTCTACTGAAAAGATCAGAACTGAACAAAAAATTTGATCTACAAACACAGAACACAAGAGAAACATAAAAAGGTAACAAGAAAAAAAAACTCTTGAGAACTATATTTATGTTATAGATACTTATAAAATGAGGGTTGATTTTATGAATCTATTATTACATTATGATTATTATGATATGATTATTGTGATTTTATGATTATCGTGATATAATTATTGTGATTTTATTATTATTATAATATGATAAACTGAAAAAGAAATTAGAGGTAGAAAAGGGATAACACTGGAAGAAGAGGAAAAGGAGGTAAAATAAAGGAAATTACATCACATGTAGAGGCAAAGAAAACCTATAATGATTGAGGGGAAAAAAGGGAGGGGAATGAGAATTGGGTTAATCTCCATCTCATCAGATTTGGCTCTGAGGGAATAATAGACCTACTTCTAAGGAAACAGGAGGGAAAGGGGGAAAAAAGGGGTGGGTGGGACTCTAAAGAGGAAGGATTGTTTGAGGGAAGTGGTTATCAAAAGCAAAATAGTAGGGAGGAGGGAAAGGGGATAAGAAAGGGAAAAGCATAAGCTAGGGTAAATAAGATGGCAGGAAATACAGAATTAGTTATTTTAACTGTGAATGTGAATGGAATGAACTCTCCCATAAAGCAGATAGCAGAACTGGATTAAAAACCAGAATCCAACAATATGTTGTATACAAGAAACACATCTAAAACATAGAGATACATACAGGGTGAAGGTAAAAGGCTGAAGCAGAATCTATTATGCTTCAGGTGAACAAAAAAAAGCAGGGGTAGCAATCCTGATCTCAGACCAAGTAAAAGCAAAGATAGACCTAATTAAAAGAGACAAAGAAGGAAATTATATCTCCCTAAAGGGTACCATAGACAATGAAGCAATATCAATACTAAACATATATGCACCAAGTGGTATAGCATGGAAATTCCTAGAGGAAAAGTTCAGAGAGATGCAAGAAGAAATAGACAGCAAAACTATAATAGTGGGGGATCTCAATCTCCCTCTATCAGAACTAGATAAATCAAACCACAAAATAAATAAGAAAGAAGTTAAGGAGGTAAACAAAATGTTAGAAAAGTTAGGTATCATAGATCTTTGGAGGAAATTAAATAGAGACAGAAAGGAGTTTACTTTTTTCTCAGCAGTTCATGGAACTTATACAAAAATTGACCATGTGTTAGGACACAAAAACCTCAAAATCAAATGCAGGAAGGCAGAAATAATAAATGTATTTTTTTCAGATCATGACAGAATAAAAATCACATGCAATATAAGGCCAGGAGAAAATAGACCAAAAAGCAATTGGAAACTAAATAATTTTATCCTAAAGAATGAATGGGTGAAACAGCAAATTACAGACACAATTACTAATTTCATCCAAGAGAATGACAATAATGAGACAACATAACAAAATTTGTGGGATACAGCCAAAGTGGTAATAAGGGGAAATTTTATATCTCTAGATGCTTATTTACATAAAATAGAGAAAGAGAAAATCAATGAATTGGGCTTGCAACTAAAAAAGCTAGAAAAAGAACTAATTAAAAACCCTCAATCAAATACCAAACTTGAAATCCTAAAAATAAAAGGAGAGATTAATAAAATTGAAAGTAAAAAAAAACCTATTGAATTAACAAATAAAACTAAAAGTTGGTTTTATGAAAAAAGCAACAAAATAGATAAGCCTTTAGTTAATTTGATTAGAAAAAGGAAAGAGGAAAATCAAATTGTTAGTCTCAAAAATGAAAAGGGAAGACTTTCCACCAATGAAGAGGAAATTAGAGCAATAATCAGGAGTTACTTTGCCCAATTTTATGCCAATAAATTTGATAACCTAAGTGAAATGGAGGAATATCTACAAAAATATAGATTGCCCAGATTAACAGAAGAGGAAATAAATTACTTAAATAGTCCCATTTTAGAAAAAGAAATAGAATAAGTCATTAATCAACTCCCTAAGAAAAAAACCCCAGGACCAGATGGATTTATATGTGAATTCTACCAAACATTTAAAGAACAATTAACTCCAATATTATATAAACTATTTGAAAAAATAGGGAATGAAGGACTCCTACCAAACTCCTTTTATGATACAGACATGGTACGGATACCTAAACCAGGTAAAACAAAAACAGAGAAAGAAAATTATAGACCAATCTCCTTAATGAATATTGATGCAAAAATCTTAAATAAAATATTAGCAAAGAGATTACAGAAAATCATTCCCAGAATAATACACCATGACCAAGTAGGATTTATACCAGGAATGCAGGGATGGTTCAACATTAGGAAAACTATTAACATAATTGACTATATCAATAACCAAATTAACAAAAAACATATGATAATCTCAATAGATGCAGAAAAAGCATTTGATAAAAATCCAACATCCATTCCTATTAAAAACACTAGAGAGTATAGGAATTAATGGACTTTTCCTTAAAATAGTCTGTAGCATCTATTTAAAAGCATCAGCTAGCATCATATGTAATGGTGATAAACTGGAACCATTCCCAATAAGATCAGGAGTGAACAAGGTTGCCCACTATCACCACTACTATTCAATATTGTATTAGAAATGCTAGCTTTGGCAATAAGACAAGAAAAAGAGATTAAAGGAATTAGAGTAGGTCATGAGGAAACCAAATTATCACTCTTTGCAGATACTATGATGGTCTACTTAGAGAACCCTAGAGAATCAACTAAAAAACTATTAGAATTAATCCACAACTTTAGCAAAGTTGCAGGATACAGAATAAATCCACATAAATCATCAGCATTTTTATACATCACCAACAAAATGCAACCGCAAGAGATACAAAGAGAAATTCCATTTAAAATAACTATTGATAGTATAAAATATTTGGGAATATATCTTCCAAGGGAAAGTCAGGATCTATCTGAGCAAAACTACAAAACACTCTCCACACAAATAAAGTCAGATCTAACCAATTGGAAAAACATCAAGTGCTCTTGGATAGGTCGAGCGAATATAATAAAGATGGCAATACTACCTAAACTAATCTATCTATTTAGTGCTATACCAATCAAACTCCCAAGAGATTATTTAACTGAACTAGAAAAAATAACAACAAAATTCATCTGGAAAAACAGAAGGTCAAGAATTTCAAGGGAATTAATGAAAAAAAATGCAAATGAGGGTGGCCTAGCTGTACCAGATCTAAAACTATATTATAAAGCAGTGGTCACCAAAACCATTTGGTACTGGATAAGAAATAGAGTAGTGGATCAGTGGAATAGGTTAGGTTCACAGGACAAAATATGTTGGAGACAAAGAGACTGTTAGAGACAAAGAGGTCTACCAAACCCCTGCCCCCAAAAAGTGCATACCAGGAAGCAGGATACGATCAATTACCTCAAGAAAGTGTCAAGCAGGCATCCTGCTTCAAGAAGTCACACATACACAAAGATTCCTCCCCTTACTCAATTTCCTGACAAATGGTCAACAGATGTTACATCCTTTGTTATATGAAAGTTTACTTTGATACACAATATATATAAACCCTGTACTGTGCCTCAATAAACGAGCTATTCTGCCCTTATACAGAATGGTCTCCATTCTTTCCTTTCACAGCCCATCCCCAGGTTGAAGCCTCCCCAGCCTTCGGCTCACAGGCAGATGCGAGATTTCAGGCACCCTTAGCTCAAGACCTGCGGGACGGGTCAAAAATACTCAATGACAATAGTAATCTAGTGTTTGATAAACCCAAAGACCCCAGTTTTGGGGATAAAAACTCACTATTTGACAAAAACTGCTGGGATAATTGGAAACTAGTATGGAAGAAATTAGGCATTGACCCACACTTAACACCATATACCAAGATAAGGTCAAAATGGATTCATGATCTAGGCATAAAGAATGATATTATAAACAAATTAGAAGAATGTAGGATGGTTTACCTCTCAGACCTGTGGAGGGGGAAGGAATTTGTGAACAAAGAAGAACTAGAGGTCATCATTAATCACAAAATAGATGTTTGACTATATCAAGTTAAAAAGATTTTGTACAAACAAAATGAATGCAGACAAAATTAGAAGGGGAGCAGTAAAATGGGAAACTATTTTTACATTCAAAGGTTCTGATAAAGGCCTCATTTCTAAAATATATAGAGAATTGACTCAAATATATAAGAATTCAAGCCATTCTCCAATTGATAAATGATCAAAAGATATGAACAGATAATTTTCAGACGAAGAAATTGAAACTATTTCTGGTCACATGAAAAGGTGCTCCAAATCACTATTGATCAGAGAAATGCAAATTAAGACAACTCTGAGATACCACTACACACCTGTCAGATTAGCTAAAATGACAGGAAATGATAATGATAACTGTTGGAGGGGATGTGGGAAAACTGGGACACTGATATGTTGGTGGAACTGTGAACGGATCCAACCATTCTGGAGAGCAATTTGGAACTATGCTCAAAAAGTTATCAAACTGTGCATACCCTTTGACCCAGCAGTGTTTCTACTGGGCCTATATCCCAAAGAGATTTTAAAGGAGGCAGCCCTTTTTGTAGTGGCAAGAAACTGGAAATTGAAAGGATGCCCATCAATTGGAGAATGGCTGAATAAATTATGGTATATGAATGTTATGGAATATTATTGTTCTGTAAGAAACAACCAGCAGGATGATTTTAGAGAGGCCTGGAGAGACTTGCATGAACTGATGCTGAGTGAAATCAGCAGAACCAGGAGAACGTTATACACAGCAACAAGACTATACGATGATCAATTCTGATGGACATGGTTCTCTTCAACAATGATGTGATTCAAACCAGTTCCTACTGTTCAGCAATGAATATAGTCATATGCATCCAGAGAGAGGCTTGTGGGAACTGAGTGTGGACCACAACATAGCATTTTAACGCTTTCTGTGAATATTTCCATGCATTTTGTTTTCCTTCTTAGGTTCTTTTTTTTCTTCTCTCTTTCTAGATCTGATGTTTCTTGTGCAGTAAGATAACTGTATAGATCTGTATACATATATTGGATTTGTCATATAATTTATCATATTTAGCATGTATTAGATTACCTGTCATCTAGGGGTGGGGGTGGGGGGAAGGCGGGGAAAAGCTTGGAAAAAAAAGTTTTTTGCAAAGGTCAATGTAGAAAAATCACTCATAAAAAGCTTTTAATAAAAAAAAATTTTAGTGAAAAAGTTACAAATGATTAAAAGACTAAACAATAAGTTCAACATAGTATCAAATGTAGGGAAAAAATCAAAGGATCACAGATTCAAATTTGTGAAGGTCTTCAGAGGCCAAACCCAATACTCATTTTACAGAAATAAAGTCTGAGAGAGGTTTAAAGACTCTTTCCCAGGGTCACACAGATAATAAATGTCTAAGCCAATATCTGAACCCAGGATTTCCTTATTGTGTTTCCCAAAAGGTAAACTAATATGTCTGAGGTCACATAAATAGCAAATGGCAGAAAGGACTGAATATGGATTGCTCCTTATTCTACTTGTGTATCCCTGGACAAATTAATAACCTTCTCTAAGTCAGCCTTATATTATCTCTAAGGTACCTTGTGATTCTCAATTCTATTATTTTCTAAGTTCACATAGGATTTAAGAATGTTAGCCCTGGAAAGGACCTTAAAGATAAGCTAATTTCATCACTTTCTAGTTTCTCACTTTTCTAATTTAAGTTTAAAGTTTTTCCATTTCAGATTTCTAAATAAATTTCTTAAAGTACCTGTGATTACACACACACACACACACACACACACACACACACACAAAGAGAGAGAAAGGGGGGAGAGGGGGAATGATAGATAGATAGGATAGATGTAGATATACGTATAGATATATATGGCACATATGTGTGTATATACACATAACTATTCAAATTTACTTTTGATTAAATAGTTATTCCAAAGGAACCCAATGAAATACTGAAAAGCCTTCAACAATGCTCACACTCAGTCCAGCACCAAGTACTTCCCATATAAACCCTCTACAATCTCTTCCTAAGACACCTTTACGTTTCTGCAAGCATAAATGGCAATGTTAAATCAATCCCTGACTTGGATTAGACTCTTCCAAATGAGGTTCATAAAACTATTTTTCTTTGACTTTGCCACAGAGAGAGTATGAACAGATAATTTTCAATTAGATCACAAATTCAAAATGATTCAATATGGGATTTCATCTTATTCTATTCTTAATGGGATAAGAAAAAAAGTTTATTTAGCATGATGAGATAAAGACAAGCATTAAGTAGAGCTGTACACAATGATGTTATGAAGGTTTCCCCGAATATGGAATAATAAAATCATTTCCTCATGGCATAACAACTTCAGACCATACAAAAAGATTCAATATGCAAAGCATGAAAGTATGATAAAAAATGCTAGTCTAAAGGTTGACTATATCATATCAGTCAAAAAACAAGATGAGGCAGATGAGAACTTAGCTGCAGTAGATTTTCTATTGCTTTGATGATAAAAGGCTTAGTTTTTACAGAAAACAAACTGACAATACAATACAAATATGTCACCAGATTCAGTTTTTATCTGAAACTTCTGATTGTACAAAACTACAATCCTTTAAAATGCTAGTTCAAGAATAATGTTCATTACCACCTTACATATATTCAGCTACCACTGTGCAGAATTTTTTCTGTGCAAGAACATGCAGTTTTGTTAGTAGATTCCGAAAACATGGTGATTAAAATGTTAAGTCCTTCAGATCAAATTTTCAACATAGTAGTTTTTTTTTAATATGTTAGGTTAAATATATGTTCCAAAACACCTAATAGTGAAAACTGTTGAGCAACATTAATCAAAATTTCTCTGGATTTTTACATACTCAAAAGATTCATATTTTCTCAATATCAGTGCTGAAAAGTTCTAAAATAATGTGTATGGTATATTGTTTAAGAAGGAAAAAAATGCCAAATGTGTGAAAATATAGTTGTACTACTTCTTCATCAAGTGTTATTTCCATTATATTTTAGGTCATTCATGTACATAGCCTATTCTCTTATATTAATAAAGATGATGATGATAATAAAATATATATCATGCTTTAAGGTTTGCAAGTTGCTACATATGTGTGTGTATGTAGCATATATATGTATATGTGTGTATAGAATGTATATGTGTGAGCATTAAACTTTCAGGGATGTGTGAAGAATATGTGTATGTATGAATGTATAAATGTATGTATGCATATATATGCTTACATGTATACACACACACACACACACATATATATATATATAATTTTTCCATATGACAGATGAAGAAACTGAGTCAGGTTTAATGATTTGCCTAAGGTCACAAAGCTAGTAAGTATCTAAGATTCAAACTTGGGTCTTCTCAACCCACAAGATACACAGATGCATCAAAGACAATGATGATAACTGATATTTGTATTAGGCATTCTACATTTTGTAAGTAACTATAAACAAATCACTTTCACTTCTCAAAAGACATGCTGCAGATATTTTCTTCCCTGTTTTATAGGTGAGGAGAGAGCCTAAGTGATTGCAGACAACTTGTAAAGATTGAAGATCTTCCTGACTCAGACCTGTAATTCTAATTACTACACCAAAATGCCTTCAAGAAACTTTGCATTTCACAAACTCTCAGACACAACAGAAAAAAAAAATGTGATGAAAAATGCCACAAAACTTCTGAGGGCTCCATAATAACTATCTGAACACAACTGCTTACTTATTTTCAATAATATTGAAAGATGTTTTCATTCCAGAGATGTGAAGTTTTATCCATTGGAAGGAGAATTCTATCTGCCAGTGTGCCTTCTGAACAAGAAAAATCAAACAATTTGTAATCATTAGTCCATGATCTTCACTTACAGGTGATCTCAGCTCTCAACTAAAAGTCTGACTAGCAGTAAAAATGCTAGCTCACAGCAATTACAACCCCATTCCCAGCTCTCTTTGTACAAAATGATGGGGACCAAGGCTTGAAATAGTGTCATAATATAAGAGGGAAATAACAGAACAGAAGAAATTGGTTTTGGAGTAAGGAGCTGACACACATTCTCCTGCCTTAATGGGCAGCACTGACAGGGTTCAATTACAGAAGAGGCTACAGCCTCATTATGACTTGTGGTTGTCACTTAGGACAGTGATACAGAAGCAGAGATATACTCCCCATAGACAAAGAGAAAGGGGAATACACGCAAAGGCCATTTAAACACACACACACACACACACACACACACACACACACACTGCTTAGACAATATAATATGTGTTTGACTATAGCTTAATAAATAATAGTTTATTTATTATATTTATTTATTTTTATTTATTTATTTATTTATATTTTAATAAATATTGTTTAATAAATTGTTTATTTTAATTACAAAGTAGGTGTTTAATAAATATTGACTAACCCATGTTTCCTCTCAAACAATATAAATACACATATACACACTTCTATGAACAAAGTTCAAACAATCATATTATTCATAATCATATAAAGAAGCTTTCCTCTAGTGGAAAAGTTCTTCATCTTTCTCATTTTTGTTGACTGTTGGCAGTCTGATGCTGGCTATGGCCCTATCTTCAGAATACTATTTTTAAAGGTACAAAATTATTATATCTATCTATCTGCATATATATATGTATATATAAAATCATTAAGGAAATAAATTATTTTAAAAGTAATTATCACAATATTTTTAAACAAATCTCAGGACACCTTAAAAATCTGTCCATGGATGCCATCCTATAGTTTGAATTTTACATATTACAGTTAAGAGAAAAGATAATTCAAAAAAAATTACAAAGCATTGCAACCTCATATAATCCTTCTCTCTTTCTCTCTTTTTAAAATTCCACAAATGATTTTTTTTTCTTTAGTGGAAGTAGCATCCTGCTTTTTTTCACAGTCCTACATTGTCTGCCTAACAATTACCATTCTCCACCATGTAATTTTCATTAGACTGTCACAATATAAACAAGAAATGGAAAGCACTTATATCCTATGAACAGTTCTACATAAATTAAAAAGACTATTTAAATTCTTTCTATGCTGTGAAGTATCAGATTGGAGAGGGAAGTATAAAGAATGACTAAGTGACTAATGAAAGTCTGAACAAATGGGAAGGACACCATTTTGCCAGATCTTATCAATTTCAGAAATTTGTTTCTTTAAGTGCCCTATCAAAATCAGGCAGGCAGCTAGATAGCTTAGTGGATAAAGTGACTGGCATGGAATCAGGAGAATCTGAGTTCAAAATCAAATCAAATCATCAGAATTAGAATTGAAATGATATTTGGTGGCCATAAAATTCAACTAATAGCCACAAGGAATCCCCACTCTAAGATATCCAGCAGTTGGTCATCCATTCTGGGCTTGGAGACTTCCAACAAAAGAGAACTTCCTACTTCACCAAACACTCTAGTCCTCTTTAAGAGAGTCCTATTTGTCAGGAAGTTTCCCCTAACAAGTCTAAATTTTTCTTTGTACCAGGTAGTTTTTAGTCCTGATTCTGCACTCTGTGGCCAAGCAAAATTAGTCTGATCCCTCTTCCTCATGACAGCTTTTCAGATACTTGAAGACAGCTATTATGTGCTCTCTGATTCAAGTGCAAATCATTCATACTCACATATACACGCACAAAATAATATCCTCTAAAGCATCATTTCTTCAACTAAATTAGCTACAGAACACTTCTGTGCGCGAAACATTGATGGAACCATAAGAAAAGAGATCCATTGACAAGCTCATAGTCACTTGGGGAGTAATTATGTTAGCCAAGGCCAAAGTTAGGACAGGGACAGTAAACCACAAGGCTGCTGTCAGCTGTTCTCTAGATCTCTAGCAGTACTGTGTATAATAAAGAAAAAAGATGAGGCAACTAAAGTTCAAATCTCAGCTTTGATAACATCTGTGTGACTTTGGGCAAATCAATCTACCTCTCACCTCTAAAAATAAGTTCAATGCATTGTCCTTACAGATTGTGGCAAAGAAAGCTTTTTTGTAAAACTAAAGGCATCACATTTGCAAGTTATATTAAACTAGACCCATGAATTCATTAATGGAGTAAAATCCCAGATGAAGAAAATTTCTTTACCAATGCAATTTTTTCTTTCTTTCTCTGCAACTCAGAGTCTTCAAGAAGTAGGTAGAACAAGGAAAAGTTGTGACTTGCTCAATCACACAGCCAGAATGTCATAAAGCAATAATTGAACCAAGCTCCTCTTGGCTTCAAGGTCAGGGCTCTATTGGTCCCTTTTAAAGGGAATATTAATTCATGTATTCAAGCATTTAGAAAGTAGCCACATTGTGTCATATTGCTATACTTCCAGAAGTCAACATTTTCTCATGTTACTTCAATTCACATTATTCAGAATACTAGGATACAACAAAACTCTAACTGGAAAATAATATTCTGGATTTAACAAGTATTTATTAAAAACTTACTATGTGTTAGACACTGTCCTAAGCACAAAGAAGGGAAAGGTAAAAATAGTCCTTGCATTGAAGGAACTTACACTCTAATGGGAAATGATCAGTAGATGATGGATCTGAAAAGTCCTCCTACAAATCCCAGATGGGATTTGATCTGAGGTTTGAAAGAAGCTCAAAGGTCTAGGAAGTGAACATGAGGGAGAATATTCCTGGCACAGAAGACTCACAACAAAAGGTTGTGAAACTGGGAGAAGCATCAAATTCAAGGAAACCAATTATAGGGTACATAAAGGGGAGTCAAGTGTAAGAATACTGAACAGTGAAAATAATTCCATTTGGGAAGGACTTTAAAAACCAAAGAGAATATTTTATATCTGATTTTGTAAAAATTAGAAAGCTACCAGATTTTAATGATGATGGAAATGACATAATTAGAACTATGCTTTAGGAAAGTCACTTTGGCAGCTGAATGCAAGATAGATTGGAGTGGGGAGAGTCTTGGGACCAGTAGACTATTTAAGTAATCTATAAAAGATAGTGAGAGGATGAGGTGATAGCTGTGTCAGATAGGAGTGAGTCATATGTGAGATATTGCAAAGATAGATTCAACAAGACTTGACAACAAATAGATATAGAAGTGAAAGAGAGTGAATAGTTCAGCATGACACCCATGTTATAAACCTAAATGACCAGGAGGATTGTGGTGCCCCAAACAACAATAGGGAATTTCAGAAGGAGAGAAGTTTGAGTTCCATTTTTTAATATGTTGAGATTAATATGTCATGGGGCCTCAAGTTTGAAATGGCCAACATTCAATTATGTTAAGACTAGAAGACAGGATAGAAATTAGAATTGGATAAATAGGTCTAAGAAATATCTGTATAGATAAGGAATTATATAGATAAAGGAATTAAAACCATGGAATATGATGAGATTAAAAAAAAAGCAAAACAAAATAGAGGGAGAGAAGAAGGGACAAGGATATATCCTTTGGTGGAGGTGTGGGACAAAAGGGAGAGACACTCAAAGTTAGTGGTAAGAATCTAGATGAAATCAAGTATATGTCTACTTAGTAAATATGGAGAGATGAAAACTTTGGCAAGGAGAAGAGTGAAATAGAAATGAAGAAGGAGATAATGGGAAATACATTTGAGTGATACAACATGAAAAGGAGGACTTTTTAAATGAATAGCCTCAATTTATATGAAATGAAAGCCTAAGTGGCATATTAATTCATAAAAATCTGTCCTATGAATATAGCACACATGATAGATTAGATAGAGAGACAGAAAGATAGATAGATAGATATAATGGCATCACTGCAAATCTAGGGCAGTCCTTATAGATTGAGCTCCTAAAATGGAACATTTTTGAAAAGAAAACACATACATATAATTGCACATGTATATGTACATATATTCTGGTTATATGATTACATAAAGTTAGTCTATTTAAATATTTTGCAACAGGAGTAGTCACTAATCTCCAAATGACTTAAATATGTACTTTGGATAAGCAATGATTTGGGTTCAGAATTTATAAATGGAAGGGAAAAATAAAACTGGAGTACCTGTAGGAAATCATGTTATGCTTTCAACAATTCCAAGTTGCTGAATACTGAGGAGAAAAGTATTTTTAAAAATAAACTGCTGTGATGAACTATGACCATAAAATATAGAACACCATGGCCTCAGAATAAATCAAAATTGTCTATAACCCAAAAGACAATAATAAAATCTATAATAACTGCAATAAGCTGTAGCATATTATGAATAGTGACTCTTGGAATCTCACCATGATCCTGTACCCCAGCCTCCATTTCCGATGTTACCCCTCAAAGCTCCTACCCTGGAACTCTGAAGCTCTGATTGGCAAGAATTCATCCTAACTGACCAAAATCTCAACCCACTATGACAATATTTTGCCCAATTATCTTTATTTTTATTATCATTATTTCCCCTGTTTTGTCACTCTCATTGTATCAATCTTATTAAGAATGTGATAATTGGGCAAGTTTTATATGGGCCGAATTAAGAGAAAAACATGGTTCTTACTTAGAATAACACATACCTGCCACGGTCTTATAACACAGGTCAGAATCCTGAAAAGGTATACTGAGCTCAGGTTTATAAACCCAAACTTTAATAAATAATTCTATTACTTGATGGTGCAAGAATTTCAAGATTCAAAATCAGTCTCAGTGATTATAATTTAGAAAGTGCTTTTGTCTGTAATTGGAAAATGCTTTAGTCTCTAATTAGAAAGCATACAACTCCATTGCTTGTTGTATGCAGGATAGAGGGAAGGAAAAATGTACTTTTTAATTTCCTTTCCTATACCAATCAAAAGATGTACTAAAATCTAAAGGGAAAATTAAACCTTCCAATTCTTCCCAATTTGAGCTAGGGTATTCAACTAAGATGATTCTTTGAGTGTTCAAAAGCACAGAATATATATTACCAGGTCAAATGAAACTAAAATAGCTTGACATATGAAAAGATATTACAAATAAATGTGCATTTGCCATAGCAACCAAAACCCTTTAAATAAACCAATAAACTTTTATATCAAGAATGGTTAAAATAGCCCCTTTTTTTGCAAGGGAATCCATTCAACACTTCTTTGAACATACACAACAGAATAGACTGAATGAAGGGATAGTAATATTACTAAATCAAAAAAGGAAAAGTAAAGCTAACACAAAATTAAAAATTCTCTTCTGCAAAGCTAGAGACAGATATAAATAGATATACAGATAGGTATATAGATAGACAGACAAATAGACATATAGATAAAGACAGACAGACAGATATTCTGATAGCCTGATAGGCAAATAGACAGGCAAATAAAGACAGACACACTCAAACTTACAGACATAGATAGGTAAATAGATAGATATGAGAGGCAATGATCCCAAAGCCAAAAAGACCTACATTCAATTATTGTCTTATGACATAACTAACTTATGACATACTAACGTTAGGCAAATCAGTTAACTTTTCATTGCTCTAAATAATTCTCTAAAACCAAGAGTTGCAGAGAAAGTCACTACCTACATTGATAGGGAAAGTTTCCTTACTTGAAAGGTCCTAAAATCATAGATCCAGTCTCTGACCCTATCTTTATTGTTATACATACATAAAAGGAGAATTTTTCCCCACACTAAATTCCTTATCACAGTAACGAGGTAAGGGTTTGGGATGTACTGGTTGTGAAAGGCTACATCTGTGGAGTATAAACTTTGCCTGCCACCCAAGCTGAAAAGGCTTCAAATATAGACTTGGTAGTGGATCATACAATTGTCATCTAAGGACTATTCCAGCAAAGTTCAAAAAAGCTAGTCACCAGGTTAGTCATAGGATTACATTTTTTTTTTAAATCACATCAAATCCTGCAGACTCTCAAGTGGCCTATTTGTTGTTTTTTAGATTAAATATTCTATTTCCCATCTCTGTACCTTTGCCCTGTCTGTGCCCCACCTCTAAAATACTCTCCCTTTCTTCCTATCTGACTCAGAATCTTTGGTTTTCTTTGAGACTCAACTCAAGTTCTATCTCATACATGAGGTTTTTCTTAAGTCCTTCATTTCCACCCCACTCCTCTGATGCTTAAGCCTTTTGCTCTAACATTATTGTTTATCTCCTAAAAGGAAGGAACTGCCTTTTTCCTTTCTTTGTACCCTGAACATGTATCACAGTGTAGGCATAGAGTAAGCAGTTAAAAATGCTTGTTGACTGATAACTTATAGGTGTCCATTTAATCCTGTTTCCCAACAGAATGCAGGCTCTTTGAGAGTAGGGACTATTTTGACCTTTCGGCTCTACTTCCATAATTCTCAGCACTGTTACAATCATATAGAAAGCACTTAATAGATGTCCATTTGTATGACTAAGTCATTAGAGAAATGTCAATCCTTGCCAGTGGGGAGGGGGATTTCATATATAGAAAATAAGTCACAAATGTCTGAAGTAATTTAAAAGTTAGAAATATTTATACCTAAACAAAAAGGACTGCAGGTGGAAATATCACAGCTCAGTTCTACTACTTGCTACTAGTAATCTGTCACCTTAATTTCCTCACATGAAAATGAGGCAAATGGATTAGATAGAGAGTTAACTTTGTTGGTGTCATGAACCCCTTAAGCAGGCTGGTGAAGTCTAAGGAGCCTTTCTCAGAATGTTTTTTTCAATATATGAAATAAAATACATAGATTACAAAAGAAAGTAATTATATTAAAATACAGTTATCAATTTTTTTAAGTTCACAGATTCTCAATTAAGAACCCTTAGTAGATGATCTATCATTTTCTTATTACTCTAAATCTATAATCATATGAACCATTTGTTTTTCCTTATTAATTTTCCACTATTTATTACACATTATATTAAGTTCACAGCAATATCCAATTTAAAACATTTTGTAGACCTAGGATTTCAAGAGGTCACTAATTAAATCTGGTCCAGGAATTATTGGATTTGTACCCACTGACATATGAGACCCTTCTCCTGACCCATCCATCTATGGGAATGACAATATTGCCCTCCAATCATCCAAATATTACCATAATGAGAATCATCAAGCTAAGGGAAAGTTGCATTTCAGTTCCCTTTATCATTTTAAGAAGCCTCATCCCACTCCCACAATTGACTAGCATCTGCAAGTCATGGCCCCCTATTACTAGCCATTAATTTCAACAACTATAACCTTAGTTGAGAATACCTTTAAACACACATACATACACACAAAGTCTATTTTTTTCATCTATTCAGATTCTTTTTCAAATTAAATTTTAAATGAACTGAAATCTAGTTTATCTCTACCATCACTAACAACTAAAAATAAAGGAAAATGAATCCCTTATAACAAATATATACAGTTAAGAAAGCCAAATTCCCATATAAGACATATCAAAAGAATTGCATCTCATTCTACTGTTTTAGCCTCTAAATCCATTTCCTCTGCTCCAGGAAATAGTATTCTTCCTTCTCATCAGATAATGGTTGGCCATTGCAATGCCCAGATCTCCTCAAGTTCTTAAAAGATTCTCCATCCTTACAAATAACATCCCCAATTTCCAATTCTTTTCCACTTTGCTCAAATTAATTAAGCTCTAATAAAACTCCATTGACAAAGGAGGCAGCTGGATACTGTGAAACAGACTTGGCTTTGGAGTCAGATGACTGTGGATAAATCATTTAACCTCTCTGGGTCTCAGTTTTCTCATATGTAAAATGAAAGAATTGTGATCCCTTCCAGTCCAAAATCTATGAATTTAAGAGATACCAGAGGTGGAAAATGGATGATGCTCATTGAAAGCTTCATTATCATGTTAAAGGATGAGTCACCACTTAAGTCTAGGAAGTAAGTAAATCCACTGGCAGGGTTGTTCCTTTCCTGTAATGCATTACTTCATTATGCCCTAGGACCTATAGCACTTTGTGGCTTCTGCCCCAGTCCATCTCTGGCAAAGAAAACCACATGTGTATAGCATGAGTGATGGTCACAGCTCATGGTGAGAAGTCATTAAAAGTATACTCCTGATCTCATTGACATCAACACTGACTATCAAGATATACTGCAATCCATCACAAGATTTCTGGCCCACTCTGCTAAGTAATTAAGAGGAAAAATATTAAGTCACATCTGCTGCCTTTTCCTGAAGTCTTATATTACTTCCTTATGCAATTTTCATTCACCATAGTTTAGTTTAATGAAAGATGTTTTCAACTCCCTCTTCCAAATCCTTTTAAATGCTTCCCTGCAGAAAAGAATAAATATTTCTTTTTATAAAAGAAGGAAGTGAATAATATTAAAGTTTTCCCATATCATTCTAAAAGGTAAGTGACTTTGCTTCTAATTTATATGATAGAATTTGCGTAGTAACATCTAATTGTACAAAAGTCCCTTTTGTCAACTGTGTTTTTCATCTTTGTACCTACCCATGTAGTCAGCTGGAATGAATGTTTACCATGCTCATAGAGGAGCTGAACAAAAGTCAGGGAGTCATGGACTAGAATTATTCCAGTATCACAGACCTTTCCCTTGTTACATGCTCATGAAAAAAAATTTCTCCATTTACTTGGAAGCTCACTCTCCCAGGTTCTCCCAAGACCCAAATGTGTTCTATGTTGCTCCATATCCACTAGTATAAGTTAGTGAGAGTATAAACAGAACTACAAGGGATCTCAGAAGTCAGCTAGTCCAATCTCCTCATATTAGAGATAAGAAAGAGATATAAAGTAACTTGCCAAGCTGGGTTTTCAATTTTGGTCTAGGACTCCCAGAGGGCAACTAGGTGACACAAGGGAGTGCTAAACCTAGAGTTTAATCTGGCCTCAGACACTTACTAGCTGCATGATCCTGGGCAAGTCACTTAACCTAGCTTACCTCTAATTCCTCATCTATAAAATGAGCTGGAGAAGGAATAAGCAAAGATTCCAATATAATTTACCAAAAAAGGGGGCCACAAAGAATAGATACAACCGAAATAATGCAATAATAATTTAGAACTCTAAATCCAGTCTTCTTCCCTCAATAAGAAATGGAGAAACCGCTACCTCCTTTCAAAGTGTTCTAATTTTTAAAATAACTTTTCTTAAACTAATAAAAAACAAACAAACAAAACAACCCTATCTCTGAAGCTCTGTTCTTAGTCTAAATTGTTCTGCCTAGATACATGCAGAATAAATATACTTTAGTTCTCTCATGCATATGATCCATCCCTTCAAATCTTGGAAAACAGTTATGTTTTTTCTAAGACTTTCTTTTAAAAGCCAAATATCAAGAATTCAAGCCACTCTTCAACAGATAAGTGGTCAAGGGATATGAACAGACAATTTTCAGATGATGAAATTAAAACCATCTCTAGACATATGAAAAGTTGCTCCAAATCACTATTGATCAGAGAAATGCAAATTAAGACAACTCTGAGGTACCACTACACACCTGTCAGATTGGCTAAAATGACAGGAAAAGATAACAATGAATGTTGGAGGGGACGTGGGAAAACTGGGACACTAATACATTGTTGGTGGAACTGTGAACGGATCCAACCATTCTGGAGAGGAATTTGGAATTATGCTCAAAAAGTTATCAAACTGTGCACACCCTTTGACCCAGCAGTGTTTCTATTGGGCCTATATCCCAAAGAGATCTTAAAGGAAGAAAAGGGCCCCACATGTGCAAGAATGTTTGTGGCATCCCTTTTTGTGGTGGCTAGAAACTGGAAACTGAATGGATGCCCATCAACTGGAGAATGGCTGAATAAATTATGGTATATGAATGTTATGGAATATTATTGCTCTGTAAGAAACGACCAGCAGGACGATTTCAGAGAGGTCTGGAAAGACTTGCATGAACTGATGCTGAGTGAAACGAGCAGAACCAGGACATCATTATACACGGCAACAACAATATTGTATGATGATCAATTCTGATGGCTCTCTACAACAAAGAACTGTCTCAAACTAGTTCCAATTGTTCACTGAAGAAAACCATATACACCCAGAGAGAGGGATATGAAATATCGACCACAACATAACATTTTCATGCTCTCTATTGATGTTTGCTTGCATTGTGTTTCCTTTCTCTTTTTCTTGCACAACTTGTCAAGTATTTCAACATTATTAACATGTAGTGGACTTCCTGCCATCTAGGGAAAGGGAGGGGACTGCGGGTAAAATTTGTAAAGGAAAGCTTTGTAAAGATCAATGCTGGGGAACTACCCATACATATGTTATACAAATAAAAAGCTTTAATAAAAATAAATAAATAAATAAATAAAAGCCAAATATCACCACCACCACCATCCCAACTTCTGCAATTGATGCTCTTATGACATTATTTCTATTACTACCATCATTACTCTTTCTCTCCAAAAGGCTTATTCTTGTTTGACAATGTTGTTCCTTAAAAATGGGACCTGAAAATAAACATACGGCAGCACATATAGACCAACCAGAAGAGAGTAAAACATGGCTGTCTCCTTCCTCATTGTGAACATTGAGACTCTTTTAATGCAAACTAAAATCATGTTATCTTTGTAGTCTTCAAAATTCCATTGTTAAAGCTCATTGAACTCATAATTCACTAAAATTTTCAGCTCTTTTTGAATGGACTGCTATCTAACCTTGGTTCAAATGCCTTCTTCGATGTTTGAAGGAGTTGAATTATATTTCTCTTGAAGACTTTTTCATTTCTTGATCAATAATTCTATCAACTGCATCCTCCCACATTTTGGTCTTGTCAAGGTATCTTTTTCTTTAACCCCAATAAGAAACTTCACATATATCTTTATTCAGTGTCATTGCATTTGAGTGTGAAAAACATTCTTTAAAAAACAAGAACTTTTATAGATTCTAAATCACTCAACATTCTAGCTATTCTTTCAAACTTTGAATCATTTGAAAATTTGATATGCACACTAGCCATGTGTTCATTCATCAGTAATAACAATACTGAAGAAACCGTGGGCCTCAAGTCAGGAAGACCCACATCTATTTCTGGCCTCATTCACTGACTAGTTATGAGATTCTGGGCAATTCCTTTAGCCTTTTTTCAATCTCAGTTTGCTCATCTGTATAAAAGGAATAATAATGGAACCTAGCTTCCAGTAATATTATGGTGCTCAAGTGAGCTATTTGTAAAGCATTTAGGACAGTGCATAGCATATGGAAGATTCTCAAAAAATGTTTGTTCCCTTTATTCCTCCCTTCTTGAATATAATTGAGTAACAGTAGATCTCTGGGGTGCTTCACTAGAGAGTTCCTTGCAGGTTGTCACTGATCCATTAATCAATGCAAGTTGGACCCCGTCATTCAACTGCTTCCCAAACCACCTAATTATGTAACTATACCATAATTATACCTAGACCATATCTCTCCAGCTTATCTAGAGGATTGGCATGAGAGATTTCTTCTGATGACTTAGACAATTCAAGAACACTATATCCATAGTTCCCTTGGCAGGTAACAGTACAAAGAAAGAATGACAAGTACATTTGTAAAATCCTTACAAAGGAGAGCCAGAGGATAGTTGTGCTATTTTATACAGTGCAGAAGATCAACTCTGGGAACCTACCAAAAAAGGTCACACTCTAGCAAATGCCCAAACACTTCATAACACCTATTCCAATAAAACTGAGCCACAAAGAAGAAGGTGGGCTGGGGATGCTCCCTGGTAGAGGGGAGATATTACACAAAATTCTCAGTAGATTTAGGACCATGGCTCCTGGCTCAGCAGTGACTCACCCCCTGGCTTCAGCTTCATATTTATGTTACCTTATGTATATAATGAAGCACTCATGGAATTATGCACATTCACAAAGCCCAGCAAGTCTTAGAAAGTTCTGGCCTTCCAGATTCTAAGCTCTTTCCCTTGTGATGCTGCTATTTTGTTTTTTTGTTTTGTTTTTTTAAACACATTAATTTCCTTGAATAATAGAAGCTTTAAAACAGTGATGGACTTGAATCTTTTCAGCATTAAAGTGATTCAGGGCAATTCCAATAGACTTGTGATGGAAAATGCTATTCACATCCAAAGAGAACTACAGAGACTGAATGTGGATCAAAGGAAAGTATTTTCACCTTTTGCTGTTGTTGTTGCTTTCCTTTTTTCCTTTCTTGTGTATTTTCCCTTTTGATCTGATTTTTCTTGAGCAATATGACAAATATGAAAATATGTTTAGGAAAATTGCACATTTAACCCATATTTGATTGCTTGCTGTCTTGGGAAGGAGGGAGGAGAGAGAGAAAAATTTGGAACACAAGGTTTTTCAAACATGAGTATGGAAAATTATCTTTGCATGTACTTAGAAAAATAAAATACTATTAAAAATTTAAAAATAAAAGGTTTATATCTAATATTTCCCCTTTGTGTAAGACAGTCCTTTACAATTTAAGTTTGTTTTTGTGTAATTGGAAGATTTCTTTTTACTTTTTGTTAGAGAAGGTCAAAGAAACTACAAATTATACAGATTTACATTCTTCTCCCCATCTACAGTAAAAGCACATCCTCTGGTCTTTGTTAGAGATAAGGA
Organism: Myrmecobius fasciatus; assembly: GCA_023553655.1. NCBI lineage: Eukaryota > Metazoa > Chordata > Mammalia > Dasyuromorphia > Myrmecobiidae > Myrmecobius > Myrmecobius fasciatus. Next base: position 202,609 of record JAJPUD010003750.1, read on the forward strand.
TTCCAAAGACTTGAAAACATATATGCCTGCCTGAGCATTTCCTTCCCATGACCTCTGGGAAAGGAATATATGAAAAGAATCAGGAAGCTACATAAACAAGAGAAATAACTAAGAATAGTTTTATACTCAAATTCAGGAAGATCTGAGTTCAAATCTTGCTTCTGACACATTTTAATAGTGTGACTATGATCAAGTGATTTATTTTTTTCATCTGTAAAGTGGAATATTTGTCACACCTACCATACACAGTTCTGCACAGCTCAAATAGGATAATGAACAAGAAGAACTTTGCAACAGATACTTATGTAATGATTCAACTAATATCATTATTTGACTTTTTCAGCTCCTGACCTGTTCTGATTTTTAATATATTCCTGATCTCACAAGACACAGTTGATTCTTTAGAATCCTAGCTGTGGCTTTGTTTTTCCTGGTCTTCAAGTTTGTAAAGTAGAAGTCACTGTAGTAAGCTTCCTTCATATAGAATGGAGTACAGAATGGTCTCCTACCCAAAAAAAAAAAAAAAGTCTTCATATAAAGAATTCTTTGCTGCTGTTTTATGACATGAATCCCTTTGGCAATCTTTGAAGCTTATGGACTCCTCCAAATAATGTCTTTAATTTTTCAAGAATATGCTGAAATTCATTAAAGGTTAGTGAAAATTTAAGATGTATTTTTTCCCATTCAAATTCACTATCCCACTGAAATCTACCCACAAACCCCTTGGGATGAAGCAACCCCAGACTAAGAACCCCTCTTTTATATCTAATAGTTTTTCTAGTCCATGAAATAGTCCGATCAAATTCCATTAAAGATTAGGGAAATAAAGATGCATGCTTCCAAACCAAGCTCATTAACCTCCTGTAATATACCCCTATATCTCTTGGAGGTCTTAACCCCATGTTAAGAACCTCTGTTTTACACCTAAAAGTTTTCATCCTCCAGCTCATACTGTATGGTATTAACATGTTTCCATCTATATCTAAACTACATGCTGCTTCCAGAACCTCTAGGGACTCTTTGACAAGAATGTGAAAAATCAGCATTTTCTAAAGCATTTAGGGATGGAAAGTATCGAGCAGTGTTTAACACCATGATTAGGAGCTGAGCTGCTCCTTCAGTTTCCTAAGCACACATAAGTAAAGCCAGATTTTATTAAAAACCTTACAGTATCATATACTTCTATTTTTATTATATTTCAATTATGGAAAAAAGAAAGGAAGAAAAAGGTGCTTATTAAGTAAAGGAATGCAACATAAAACACCATTCTACTAACAAAGGAATAAGAAAAACACAATAGTAACCCATCAATTAAAAAAAAAACAAACAAACTCCAAAGTAGGTGAGGAGATCAAATGTTTTCAGGTCCTATTTTCTCAAAAATAAGAAAGATTTTATACAGACTTATGTTTATGGATCATATTTTCATTGTCAATATTGGTGAAGATTTTCCAATGTTATTTTAATCAATGAGTTGTTTCTACTTAATTCTTTCTGATTTAAATCAATAAGCATTTATTATGTGCCTTTTATATACCAAGCATGTTGCCTGTTACACTCAGGTGCTGGAGATTTTTTTAACTAGACTTAAGACTTCAATAATGTAGAGAATCCACTAGAAAATTCCCCCCTATTGATATAGCTCATAGAATCATAGAAATGGAAGAGACCTCAAAGGTCATTTCATCAGTGAAAAAACTAAGTGATATACAGATTACAAAGATAGTAAATAGCAGAGCCAGGATTCATAAGATCATAACTAGAACGAATCTAGTTCCTCCTCTGAAGTATCTGATGAGGAAATTGGGATCCAGAGGAATTGAGTAATCTTTCCACTGTCATTATGTACAGCCAATATGTAGAATCATAAATTTAGAACTTATAGTGATCTTAGAGGTCACCAGCTCCAACTTCCTCATATTACAAATGAGGAAACTGAAGCTCAAAGTTCAGTGAATTGCCCAGGATGTCAGAGGTTAATGCTTGTCTTTCATTATCAAAGAGGATTCTTAATATCAAGAAGGTGATGCCATGAAATGCAAGTAAAATAGATTCAAGTGAAGAAGGAATGTGAAAAGTCATCAGTCTCACTTTCTCCCCCAGAACCTCTGGATCCACTGGCCAGATATAGATCAGGATACCTGGAGATGACCCTGGATACCTTGGCCTTTTCAAGCTAATGTCTTTCCTAGGTCTCAGTTTGACAAAGGCAACACCCATTCAGTGACTGAGGCTAGCTAAGAAATGAGACAGAATATGGTTTCTTTTATAAGAAAAGAAAGGAAGGAGGGAGGGAATAAGGAAAAGAAGGAAGGAAAAAGGGAGGGAAAGAAGGAGGAAGGGAGGGAAGGAAGAAAGGAAGGGAGGAGAGAAGGAAAGGGGAAGAAAGAAAAGGAGGAAGGGAAGAAAGAAAAAAAAAGAGGAAGGGACCAAAGAAGGGAGGGACAAAAGAATGAAAGAATAAAAAAGAAATCAACCTGGGAGAGGAAGACTTTCAGGGATTCTGGCCAAAAAAGAAACAATTGCTATTTACATTCACTCTGAGCCAATCAGGGCCCAGACAACAACCAAATATGGCTTGGTTTCTGACCTATTGTTGGTCAATCAATGAAAATCAGAGTGATTTGGGCATGATCCTTAAGAAAGAAATCTAGCCCATAAACCCCAAGATATCTTGAAATATTTCAGCAATCAAAACTTACATTCCTTTGGACTGAGTATCCACAAGTAAGATTATAATACCTTATATAAACAGAGGGAAATGAAGGGAAGGAAAAAAGAAAAGAAAAAAAATCATATTTGTCCCCCCCATAAGGGTACATTCATGAAAAGGAAATAGTTCCTAACTTCAAGTACCTTACATTGTAAGGGGGTAGAAATAACTATAGTTATTTTTGCTCAGTGTCTGTGCCATTTGCGATTTGTTTCTATTCATAAAATTGCTTATAGTGTTCAGTTATATACAGGAACATGTCTCACTCTATTTTCAACCCCTGCAAGATAACATTCAGAACAAACAGATGCAGCCTGATCCTTTTAATTTTCAAGAGTCTACATCCTGAGACAGTCAATGTCATTTGCCTTTGAGCTATTCCTAGAAAATCTGATTCACATAACATCTTAACTTTGGGGAGAGCTATTTATCCCTTTGTGGGAAATTGGATATTAGTAGGGAGAAAATGTCATTAATGATGGATAGTTATTTTTTTACTGCTCTGTGAATAATCACAAAATTTGAAAGCTGGAGATCATTTTACTCAGGTTCATAAATGAAAACTGGGCTATAAATTATTCATCTAGATAACCTTCTACCTTATCATTAAAGATCTCTAGCATCCCTCTCTCTTGGTAATTTTTATGTCATAGTCGTAGATCTGTTCTTATTCACTGGTGAGTAGTTGCTGCCTTTTAGCATTGGCCTTAGAAACCAAATTTGTCTTAACTGAACTTCCTTCCCTGCTAAATAACATCTCCTTCTATTACATTTCTACTTATGTCCTAATTTCCTAGTTATCAATCATTTTTCTTGTTCATTTCTATCAGCATATTCAGGGAAGATGGCCAAAGCTAAAGATCAGGGAATATTACACACAAAGCGCTGTGCACATCACATTCCACATTAACTATCCCTATTGCATGCTTTTTTTTTTTTGATGAATGAGTAACTAAGAAGTGAGAAGGACTTCCCTCTAGGAAGATGGAGTTGAATTACTTTCAGCAAGAGAGGAGGATCAGAGTCACAGATTTAAAGTTAGAAGGAAACTAGTTTAATCTCATCACTTAGAGATGATTGGATCTCTTTAGGATTATCACTCTCAAACTGACAGGGACCCCAGAGGCTATCAAGTTCAATCTTCTAATTTCTAGAAATCAGGATCTTGAGGTCCCATGAGGTGAATAAATTGACTTTTCAAATGCCACAGAGGTAAGGAACCAAATGAGATAACATGTAAAATATTTTGCAAACTTTAAATTGATATATAAATATTAGCTATTATTATTAATAAGTGTCATACTAATTGAAGGTCTCAGACTTCAGAGTCAATGCTTATTCCTTTATTCTGTTTCTATGTTGGGCAACTAGGCTGTACAAAACACAGGGGCTGGAGTTAGAAAAACCTGAGTTCAAATCTTCCCTCAGGCACTTAATAGCCCTGTGACCCTTCACTTCTATTTGTCTCAGTTTCTTCAACTGTCTAGTAGGGTGATAAAATTAGTACCTACCTTCTAAGATGTACAAATTTGTTATATCAGCTTTATTGTTTTATATTTTGAATTCTCGCTTATGTTCTACTATGCACATGGTATTTTTTCTTTTTCTGTTTTTTCTACTTTGTTTTAAATAATTTTTAAAAGAAAAGGAAAGCATGGTATAGTAGAAATATAATTGTATTTCACAAATATTTATCAAGAACTACTATGCATCAAGTGTTATAATAGGTGTTAGAGAAACAGACAAGAACAAAACTTACATAGGGAATTTACATAGAAAATCTGGAATCAGAGAACCTGGATCTGAATCCTGGATTAACTCCATTTTTTGAAATGAAGGAAAAAGGAAAGAACCAAACATTTATTAAATGACTACTATGTGCCAGCCACTTTCCTAGGTGCTTTACAAATATCTCATTTAATCTTCAAAGAATCCTAGGATTCATAAAGCCCAGGAGTCAGCAGGGATAGGAAATAAGTAGTACACACAAACATAACAGTAATGATTAGGAGTAGGATTTATTATATGTATATGTATGCATATATATGTAAATATAAATATATCCTTCCTAACTAGCCTTCTTGGGGGAAGGGGAGGAAAGGGAGGAAAAACAAATTAAAAAGTTCACAGCAGACAATGAAAAAAAACTTCCAAGGAAGCAAAGAAAAGAGGGACAGGTTTAGGAATCTGGCAATGATGTTCCTGTAGGTTTTCTTTGTATGATCACTTAGAGGTGATAATTTGTAGAATTTCTTTTCTATTTCTATTTTCCTCTCTTGATCTAACACTTAAGGACAATTTACTTTCTTATTATATTATGTTTCTTTTTTTTAAAATTGTAATTTTCAGGTAATCCAATTATATTTATGTTTTTCTCTTTGTTTTCCAGATCTGTTGTTTTTGTTATACATGTCACACATTCTCTTCCATTTTTTCATCCTTTATATTCTGTTTTACTATTTCTTGGTATCATAACTTTACTAACTTCCCCTTGCCAAATTCCATTTTTCAAGAAGTCATTTTTTCCCTTAAGATTCTGGATCTCCTTTTCTAGTTTCTTGACTTTCTTTTCATAATACTCTCACTTTTTTTGAATTATTCCTTTTTTTTTTTAGTTTTTCCTCAATCTCTCTCATTTGATATCTAAGTCTTTTTTGAGTTCTTCTATGAATTTTTTTTGGAAAAGTGACTATGTAATGCTCCTCTTTTGCTTAGAAGAAGCTTTTTTTTTTAAACTTCAGTATTCCCCTCTGAAGATGAACACTTGTCTTTTCTTATTTCGGTTTCTTTCTCCTTTACCTGATACTTATCACATCTAGTCCTGGGGTGTAATGGTGCCTCTGACCTCAGAGGGAATGGTTCCCACTGGCCTGGAACTCAAGCCTCCTGTAAGTGCCCACAGCCAGCACCATCCCTACCCTGACTGCTTCTGCACTCACCGGTCATGTGCTGGTTCCTTTTCATCCAGAGCCGTGTCCCAATAGCACAGGTAGACCTCTTACTCATCAGCAGAGGTTTCATCAATCTTCCCAGATTTAGTTGCCCAACTCCCCATACTGGAAAGGAAAAATTTCTGTGGCTCCAGCTGAGGCTACCTCTCAACCCAGCTAGCCCCTGAGCTCATTGCTTGGAGTTTCAGCAGAACTAGCCTGGATGTGTTCACAGAGGTCAAACCTCCATCTTAGTATCTTTCTTCAGATCTTCTCCAGGAGAACCACTGTTCTGCTCCCACACTTATTTGTTTTTAACCACTCTATATTTTCCCTGAGGTGCTATTTTGTCTTGTTTTGGGGAGAAATCTAGAATTTTCTTACTAAGCCTGTCATCTTCCCAGAATCATCTCCCATGGTACCTTTCTCTAGATGAGGAAGCAAAGCATGGAGCAAGAGGAAGGCATTAAAAAAAAACACAGTGAAAACATTGCATGCACAGATTCATATAATTACAAAACTTGAAGGACCCATCATGTCATCTAGCTCAACACTGACCCACCTCATAAATGTTACCTATCTCCAACATCTAAAAGTTACCATATAATACCATACAAGTTTCCACTGGAAAATCTCCCCTGATTAGAAACTCATTAATTGCCAAGGTAGTCTGTTCCATTCTTAAATAGTCATTGTTTGGAAGTTTGTCCTTAAAATGACCTGAAATCTACTTCCTCATCATTTTTACTCCACTAATTTTAGTTCTGCCATTCCAAGTTATACCGTCTTTTATTTTTCAGGATAATTCAAACATAAAAAAAGCAATAACATTAAGTGAGGAGTATGGAAATTGGGGAATGATGGCATAATTTTTCTTTAGAATCATATTCTAGATTGGGGAATTGCCACCACAAAAGAATAAAGTCCCAATTTTAGTCCTTATCTAAATATCTAGGTTGATTCATTAAAGTGAGACACTGGAAGTTAAGCCAAAATCCCCACTATTTATGAATAAAAAAGAAGAATCAGACAACAATCAATAGAAGAATTCAATCAATAACTATTTCTTAAATACCTATTAGGAGCTAGGCACAGTGCTAAGAACTGGGGATACCAATACAATAAATTAAATAATTTCTTGTAGCAAATATCTTACATTCTTACAGAAAGACATATGTGTATGTATATATAGACAAAATCCTTACTTATAGCTAATAGCATTCTAAGTAAAGGGAATTAAATGCCAACAAAGTGCCTTAATTGATTTATGTAAATCTCACATTTATAACCTCAATATCTAAATTCAAAAAAGAAAGTCACCCAAGTCCTATATTTACAAACTTGATGTATAAACTATACAAATGTAAAAAGTTAGGCAGTCTTCCTAAAAATGATAGTAAATAAATGGCTTATTCTACATGAAGAGTAGGAGAGGGATAAAAAAAAAAACTTTTAAAGTTTGGCTTTTATTCATTGAAGTGCAATTATATTCTGAATACTATTTTAAAAAATTACAGCATAGTTGGAATCATCTCTCCACTTCCCTTGATATTACATTATCAAATATTTTTGGTTCATAAATCAAAATCAGGGCTAAGTGCTAGTCAGACAAATTCCACCTAGACTCTGTAAGCACTGACATATTCCTTTTTCTTCTAATATTGTGATCATAATGAAGGTTCCCAATCATCATTTATATCACTGACAGTTTTGTAGACAATGTGGGAGGAAGATTCCACCTTTCTTCAGAACTGCAGCACATTTCTGGTACAACATTAAATACTAACTTCTGTGCAATCCTGTCCTCGCTCCCAAGGAAGTAGGTAAATACAATTTAAAACTCAGTGAGTTACTAAAAAATTCAGCCTAAATGCACCATTTATATGATATCATCTTTCTAGTTTTTCATGTGTGGCAATCTGGATCAGGATTCGAAAGAAGAGCAGAAGAGATTGATTAAAGTCAAGGACACAAGTAGAAGGACTGATTTGTTTTCTCCCATCTTCTCTCACATTTTAATTTTCAATCTCTCCATACATAATGGCTCCTTACTATGTATAAAAATAGTAGCATATATCTAGAGGTGAAAGAAATCATAGAATTCAAGTGAGATATGTTTTTGGAGTAAACAAGTTTGCCAAAAGAGATGAGGGAGGGACGTAGAACTTTGCCAAGGCCTATATTAAGGGGTCAGTTAGAGAAGAACCAGAGAAAGGGTCAGAAGGGTAGTCAGAGAAGAACCAGAGGTGTACCATGTTTCTAAAGTAAGCAAAGAAGAGAATATACAGACAAGTGTATTTGCAACAGATTTTTATTCTGCAGAGATGTGGAGAAGCTAAGCAATTTTTATTTATTTATTTATTTTTGCCCTTTTTTCCCCTGAGGCAATTGGGGTTAAGTGACTTGCCCAGGGTCATACAGCTAGGAAGTGTTAAGTGTCTGAGACCAGATTTGAACTCAGGTCCTCCTGACTTCAGGGCTATCTACTCTATCCACTATGCCACCTAGCTGCCCCGAAGATGAACAATTTTAACAAGGTCTTTGGACTTGACAACTAGGGAAACAAATTGAGGGCCTCTGAGATTATTTTAAGTAGAATTACAGAAACAGAAATCTGATTGCAAAGAAGCAATATATATATATTTTAAAGATGATAAAGAAATAAGTGTATTGGTTATAGAAAGGTTTTATCTATTTAATTTTTTAATATCTTTCATTTTTCTATCCAAAAATATTTTCAATCCTGTTTTATCTTTTTTCTCCTACCTAGAGACTAAAGAAAAAGAAAGAAAGTAAAGATAGGGAGAAAGCACCTCAGCCAAACTCATTGCTGTTTTTGATGGTGATGGCGATGGCAATGATAATGATACTCAAAGAGGAACAGAATAACACAATGACAGGGTCAATGTGCAGTGTGTCTATATGTGATTGATCAGACCAATATAAGCTCAAAAGGCTCTATCATAGATCAAGCACAAACATTCAGTCAAACTAATCAAAACATAAACCAAGTATAACACTATATGTATAATGGTTTGGAACACACCCAGATTACCTAACATGGAGACATTAATAAAGAGTTCAAAGGTCTTGCTAACAATCATTGTTTGAAATTCACAGTCCCCTATCTAAGCAGAGGAGCTGGTATTTTTCTATTCTCTTTGGGGCCAACTTTTGTCATTAAAATTAAAAAATATTCAGTTTTGGTGGTGTTGCTTTCTATTTAACTCAGTCATGATTGTATCAGTTGCCATGCTTCCCTGATTTCTTTGCATTCATTAGTATATATATTAAAAAAAAAAGGTTTCCATAACTCTGACCATGAAAGAGAGGGAGGAAAGACAGAGAAGCCAATAGCAGAAAATAAAAGAAAAGTAGCATTTATTGTAATCTGTTTTCCTCTAACAGGAAAGGAAAAACCTTCCAACATCTGGAATGTCCACCTCTTTAAAACATTTGGGTCCTCTCAACTCTCACTAACTCTTCTTTGAAGAGAAAAGTTGGTTACATTAGCACTGGGAATATCTAAACATATTTATAGGCATAAGGCAAAATCATTGGAAAGTGAAACATTGAAAATATATGAGAGATAATTTCTAGAATAAGGTCTGGTAGAAAGATGAAGGGAATAGAATTGAGGACTAAGGAATTATGCTTTTTTTCCTCCAACAGAATTTTAATTTTCCATTTACATGTGAAGATGTATGTGAAGATAGTTTTTAACATCCATTTCTATAAAATTTTGAACTCCAAAAATTTTTCTCTCACTCCCTCCCCTTTTACCTCCCCCAAATAGCAATCTGTATAGTTCAAACATGTGCAGTCATTTAAAACATATTTCCATATTTGTAATTCTGTAAAAGAAAAAATCAGAACAAAACGGAAAAAAACCATAAGAAAGAAAAAGTAAACAAGCCCCCCAAAAGAAATACTTCAATTCACGTTCATTCTCCATAGTTCTCCCTCTAAATGCAGATGGCATTTTCTATCTCAAGTCTATTGGAATTGTGTTGAATCACTTCATTACTGAAAAGAGCTAAGTTTATCATAGCTGATCATCAGATCATCACATAATTTTGTTGTTATTGTGTACTATGTTCTCCTGGTTCTGTTCACTTCACTCTATATTAGTTCATATAAGTCTTGCCAGGATTTTCTGAAATCAGCCTGCTCATCATTTCTTAAAGGACAATAATATTCCATTACATTCCTATACCATAATCTATTTAGCCATTTACCAATTGACGGGCATCCACTCAATTTCCAATTCATTGCCACTACAAAAAGCTGCTTACAAACACTTTTGCACATATGAGTCCTTTTCTCTCTTTTATGATCTCTTTGGGATACAGACCCAGTGGTGACACTGCTGAAACAAAGGGTATGAAAGCAAAAGTTTATGCCCTTTTATGCCTAAATTACTCTGATGGAAATACCTTTATTGAAGTAAGGATATCTTTCTTTTTGAGTTCAAAGGAGGGGAAGAATAAATGAATAAAAACCCTAAAGTTGTGGAGAGTAGAGATGGGAAATTGAAGAAACACCCATTAGATGCCTTCAATATCTTCAGGGAAGCAGAAAGCTATCCTATCTACTCTAAGGATGAAATTTGGGTATGCATAAAGGGCATAGAAGGAAAGAAAATAGGTTTCTATAGTAAAATAAAGTCTATTAAAATTCATTATATTGTTAATCTAGGCACCCATTTCCTACCTCAGGAACAATTTTTCTATTTTTTCTTTAAGGCCATGTCAATAGTGACAGGACAATGATGAATATAGGTGACTAACTTCTCAGGCTTAACTCCCATGTCAGCTAAAGCAAGGGTGATAAGCAATCAATCAAATATATTCCATTTCATCCCCATTGTTTACCTATAATGCTATGAGTGAATTACAGAATCCACCTTGAATTTGGCTGTAAGATTAAACTGTCTCACCTTATCTTACCTAAATGTTTGGTGCCAAGAACTATCCTGGATATAATTAATAAAATTTGGTTATTTCCAACTCAAGCCTGTTTCTAACATCAGAGAATAATAAGCAGCAGAAGGCTAAATTTAACATAATTAATGTCAAAGAAACTCCATTGCCTTTATAAAGTTCCCAAATTAGGCTACCAAATTCTTGAGGTAGGAGGAGCCTATTTGATTATTCAGGAAATAGAAATATTCAGATGTTTACCAAGGCAGAAATTATTTTGAAACTATTCTTCAATGAAAAATGTCATAAAGTCTTTTGTTGTTTCTTCAGTAATTTATAGCCTTCTTCCCCTCTTCTCTGATCCCCAAAAATCTCCTGAAATATTTTCCAGCAGGTTGACATATACAGGAAACAATACAGTAGGCATATTTTCTCACGATTTCTAGGACCACATTTTTAATTCAAAAAATTAGATTTTTTTTCTGGTCATCTTTAGCTAGCCAGTTATTCATAAGCCCCAAAAGAAATCTCATGTTTCTGAGCTCCACAGACTAATTTCTCAGAAGAGAGTCTACCTTTCTAACAGAGAAATTTAAACAGGGATAATAGCAGCTAATAGCTTTAGTTAAGAAGCAGGATATAAAATAAACCCACAAAAATCAATAGATTTCTAAACAGCAAAAAACAAAATCTAAAAAGGGAAGTGCCTTTGAAGATTGAATATATATAAGCTTTCTGTATGTCAGCTACTATCAAGGCCTGTATAGGTAGAATTACAAAACATTCCTTAGTAAAGTGCATAATGACTTAAATAACTGGATGAATATTCAGTATGTTTGACTAACATCAAAACAAGTTTAAAATTATAATACTATCATGACTGGAAATTCTTAACCTTTTTTGTAATGTACCCATTTGACAGCCTAGTGAACTAGACTTCTATTGAAGTTCAAGCTTGTGGACCCCTACTCAGAACAGGGTTTTTAAATGTATAAAATAAAATAGATACAATTGTAAAGAAAATCAATTATAATGAAATTAAAATGTATTTTTCCATTAAAGTTCAGACTCCCTGCTGAAATATATACAAAATACACACATATTTATATATACACATGCCCAAAATACATACACACATATATGTATACATGTAGATAAATATGCATATATTTATAAATACATGCTATGTGTATACCTATATTATAGGTATACATTCATGCATATATATAAGCATATATATGTATATATTCCTTTGGGCATCTGTACACCCCAGATTAAGAATTCCTGACCTAAATTATTTTACAGAGTTGGTATGCTACAATCCCAAGGGGAAAGTTTACAAAGCTAGACCAAAAGAAAATTAAAATTCATTTGGAAGGACAAAAGAACTAGAATCTCAAGGGAAGTAATTTAAAAAGTAAAAAATTAAGTGTGAGAGAATAGAATACTTCAGGTTATAAGAGAAAATGAAAATCATCAAATCTATTTAAGAATGATTTTAGTAGATTAATAATTATAAATTTTAAAAGATTTTTTTGAAAGTAGTTTAGTAGGAGAAACTGGAAATACATGAACTATTTCAATAATCTAATGTCTAATAAGCCTCAGAACATAAATTATTTGGTGGATAACTTTCTCTTCAGGAAGAATTCCTTTTTTTTTCTTTTTTTTCTTTCAGAGAGGAAGTTAGTGTTAAATAACTTAACCAAGGTCACACAACTAGTAAGTGTCAATTGTCTGAAGTCATATCTAAACTCAAGTCCTCCTGACTTCAGGGCCTATGCTCTAACCACTGTCCAATCTAACTGTCCCTTTAGGAAGAATTCCTAAGAAAACTGGAAAGGAGTTTGGCACAACTTACACCAAATCCACAATAAGTTCAAGATGACCACTAAAGATCATATTGTAAAATAAATGTGAAGAGAAATAAATCACATCACAACCACTGCTAAAAGGAGAATTCTTAATCAAACAAGAATAAAGGTGATAAAAATTTCAATTATATTAAATCAAAAAGCTTGTACATGTAATAAAAACAGGAATAGAAGTGGTTGATTTAGGAGTGGGAAGGGGATCTTTGCAACCAATATCCCCTCACATATATAGTATGTATATATAATACACACACACACGCACACGAGCACACAAAAACACACACACACACACACACACACACACACACAAATGCGCACTCCAAGAATTCTAAGGAATTGCTACTAAACAGGAACCTATATCAGTCAAACTCACCTGAAAAATTCTTCTCTGAAGAATTCAACAAAGCATAAAAAGACTTCTATGAAATGATGCAAAGTAAAGAAAACAGAACCAGGAAAACAATTTACACAATGACTATAATAATAAAAACAGAAAGAAAAAAAGCAATGAACACTATGTAATTATAATGACCAAGCTTGTCTGGGAAGAAGATTTGAGAAAATAAAATTCTTCTCTTCATTATAGAGTTAGAGATATCCAATATGCTTTCAGATATGAGCAAATATGTTATTTTTGTATAAATGCTCCCTACTCATCACTCTCCCCCATAATTTTTTTTACAAGGATAACTCACTGGGTAGGGGAAGAAGAGGAACACATTCAAAAATGAATGTAATACAAAAACAAAAGGCATCAATTAAAATTAGATTTTTTAAAAAAGTATCCTCAAGGCATTGGATTTAAATCCTTTAAGAAAGCAAGGGAAATTCTGAGACTTTCCAGGCAGCAACAAGGTTCTGAGAAATTCTCAACTATGTAAAAACCTTACTGAGGAATGAGTTGCTTGTCCTAGTTAAAATTCCATGATGTCTAAGGAGCTGTCCTACAGACAGAACAAATCATCAAGAAAAATTGAAAAACTCCTCAGAATGCATCCTAGCATCAAATCAAAACCTCATGGTGTAGTAGATAGATTTTGTTGTTATTCTTTTTTATGTGACTCTTCATGATACTGTGGACCATACTATGGAGAATTGGGGGGGAGGAGGAGTTGTTCTTGGCAAAGTTAATGAAGTGGTTTGCCATTTCCTTCTCCAGTGGATTAAGGCAAACAGAATGAAGTGATTTGTCCAGAATTATATAGCTAGTAAATATCTGAGGTTAGATTTGCACTCGGGCCTTCCTGACTCCAGTACCAGCTCTCTAACCACTGAGCCAACCTAGCTGCCTTAGTAGATAGAGCACTGAATTTATAAAAATCAAACATGGACTATGCTATAGACCTGGAAATAACCATGGGAATGATATTATATTAAAGACTTTAGAATGTTGACCAACAACAGAAATGAAAATGAAACACTTGCCCACTGTCACAGAAATAATGAATTCAAAAAGTAGAAAGAAATATATTTTTGAACATGGTTAATAAAGGCATTTTTTTTGTTGCTCTATGAAGGTATGTTGAGATTTTCACTTCCTTTTTATTTGCTCAGTATGTGGAGGAGCACATATTAATTGTTATAAAAGAAAAAAAAGGATATTTTATTAGGATATGCCATGTTTGTTTGAATATAACTTACTAATAATATATAATTATATAACTTACTAATAAAAAACAGAAAAAAATTAATGTAACCTCTTTATTTCACAAATGAGACATCTGAGGTCTAAAGGGATTAAATAACTTTCCAAGGTCACACAGCTAGTATCAAAGTGCTTTAGATCCAAGGCTAGAAGGGACATTTGGTTGAGGGGTTCTTAACCTGAGATAAGGGTACTTGTTTGATAGATTAAACATACAAATATTTCTTCCTCTTCTTTCCTCTTCTTCTTCTATACATATGTGTGTTTCTCAGATTGTTGTATTAGAATATTTAAGATCAGGGGTTCTTAATCTGGGATAGGGGTACTTATTTATAAATTACATAGGTAGACTTCAATATAATGGCTTGCTTGGCAATCATATATTTTATTCTATGCATTTAAAAACTTTATTTTGAGAAGAGGTCCATAGAATCTCCCAGGTAACCAAAGGAGTACACACACACACACACACACACACACACACACACACACACATACACACACACACTTGGCACACATACATGGAGTTTGAGAACTCAGTCTTTTCCAACCCCCTTACTTTTCATCTGGGCAGGTAAAATTTTTCAATTTATGTCACTTAGGATTTTCTACACATCAGTACAAATGATCCAGTGAAATCTCCCATCTTGTATAGCTTAATGCTATAATCTGAGAAACACATACAAACTGCACACCAATCCTATACCTACTGCTTGTTTAATCTATCTTGTTATTTTAGGCCTTGTTTTGAATTTTGACTGCCATTTTGGTTGTTTCACTACTCTGAAAGAACATCAGAAGCACTAAAGAAGAGAGCATGTATATATATTCTTGTATGAGTGTTACTAAGGTGAGAAAGAAAAAATCCTTAGCAGGCTGACAACACTTGTTCAGCAACACATTTCAGATGGCTAATTTTATTTACTGTTATGTCTAACCTGGGCCTAGTAAGTCACTCGGTTATGTGAAAAAACAGAGGGAGATAATCACATTTGAAGAGGAGGAGGAAACCTGTTTGGGTTATTTCTAGCTTTGTCTTGAGTGATTCTAATACTTTTCCCCCCAATGTTCTTTGTTTCTTCCTTTTCTGGATGATGTTATAAGCACTCAGAGAAGATTCTATTACTATATCTTTTGCCTTAATATGCTTAAATATGCTCTCAGGACTATTCATGATTACTTTTTAATTTACTTAACCAAATTTAAGAAAATACCTTTCTCTATAACCTATGAGCCTTTTCTCTTTTCCATTTTAAAAATTCACCTTAAGAATAATTCATAATTCACTCATACTACACTTCAAAGGTTACAAGACTCTTTTGTCAGAGACAAAAACCCTTGGAAATTCTCAGTATGGGTATTTATTAGTCATATTTTACAGTAGAGAATGCTGAAAATCAGACAGGATAAATGATTTTTCTAATTATTTAGTGTCAGTCTCATTTCAACCCTTCAGAAAATAATCTTCTCTTTTATTTTATTGTTTTTTGCCTTTTCTTGAATGAACATGTTAAGTCAAATAATGCGCTTCAGCACCTATTCTTTTAAAGTCTCAGAGAGTACTTGGAAGTATTGAGAGTTGCCTTGCCTAGGGTCATATATTTAGAATGTGAAAGAGGCAGGATTTGAACCCAGGTCTCCTCGTCTCTGACATCAGCTCTTTATCTACTTGACCTGATTGCCTCTCCTCTATCATTTTTGCTTTATAAAATTTGCCCTCACAGTTGTTTGCAGCTGCTTCTTTCTTTTCTAGACAATTTCCCAAGAATAAAAATTAACTGCTATCTCACTATCATATATTCCTCCAACAAGCATTTATGGAGTACCTTCAATATGCCAGAAAGTAGCTAAGTGATGCAATTGGTAGAGTGACAGGGCAGGAATTAGGAGAGACTAATCTTCCTGAATTCAAATCCAGTCTCAGATATTTACTGGCTGTGTGGCCTTGGGTAAATCACTTAACCCTGTTTGCCTCAGTTTTTCATCTGTGAAATCACAGAGAAGAAAATGGCAAACTACTCCAGTATCTTCTCTAAGAAAACCCTAAATGGGTTCCTTATATGCCAGGCTTTCTCCTAAGTATTTGGAATACAAAGGCAGCCATCAAACAGTCTCTCCCTTAAAGGGGTTACATACTCTTGGGGATAACAATACATACACTTTTTAGAAAAAAATAAAAAATGTATATGATTTTTGTGAACTAGAGGGAAAGCATTAGTAACTAGAAAGATTGGGTGTCTCTTAGAGAAGATGACATTTGAATTAAGCTTTGAAAGAAGCCAGCGATTTGTGAGATGGAGATAGATAAGAAGAGAATTCCATGAAGGATAGATAGGTTGGGTAAAGCATCATGGGATCTCTCTTGTCTGAGGAGGAAGAGGAAAGACAAAATCTCTTGTTACATTTCATTACAAATGCTAAACAATTCAATTTTTACACTCTAGCAGTTTACACTAAGCTATACTCTTGACCCCAGACTCTTTTAGTGTTCCAACTCAGCCCCCAAATCCATTCCCCAAGGTATTATCAAACAAGCATTAAGGGCCATATTACCATGCTTGGTTTTATACAAAAACAGATGGAGTTATTATGCCCACTAGAATCTTAAAGTAAGACCAACAGGTGAATGCAGAGAGTACAAATAGAAAAAATCCTTTTTCAAATTTTTTTTAGCTCAAAGCCCTCATGCCATTCCATGTGCCAGGCATCTTCCATTATACATCTATCAAACCAACTTCTTCCTCTCTTTTAAAACCCAATAACTACTGAGAATTCACTCTTTCCTGGAATCTTTTTCTAAACTACTTTCAGCTGTCCATGAAGTAAGATAAGAAAGGAATAAATGGGTCAACATAACTTGCACAAAAATGCAAGTTCTCTTCTCCATATTTTCTTTCATTTCCTTTTTAAGTAGACGTTCTTTGTAATATGCTATATTGAACAGCATGCTGTGAACTATTATACATTTTATTTTTGATACTGAATACTTTCATTGCTGCCAATAGGTATAACTACCAACAAAACAATCCCAGAAAACTTTGGGATCAGAGAACACCAAAGAACAGTCTTCCAAGACACCAGCCTGGAAGTGACAATAACTGAGGTGACCTCAGTACGCTGATGTCAATTTGTTCATTTTTCAGCATGAAGGACGAAAACCAGATGAGGTGAAATATGAGTGGGAGTCTCTGAATTAGATTCTGCTCTCTCAAGAAAGATCCTGGGGCAGCTAGGTGGCTCAGTAGATAGAGCACCAGCCCTGAAGTCAGGAGGGTTCAAATCTGGTCTCATACACTTAACACTTCCTAGCTGTGTGACCTTGGGCAAGTCACTTAACCTCAATTGCCTCAGCAAAAAAAAAAAATCTTCAAGAAGTTGGAGGTCCTATGTAAGGCTCCACAAAATGATGTATAAATAAGTGTTTATTAAGCATCCATTATGGGCCAGGTGCTTTGCTGGGTGCTGAGAATGCAATCATTAAGAACACAAAATAATCTTTACTTTCTTTTCTTCCTTATTTTTGTGGCAATGTAGGTAAAGTGACTTACCCAGGGTCACAGAACTAGCAAGTGTGTGAGGCTGAATTTGAACTCAGGTCCTCTTGACTCCAGGGTCAGTGCTCTAGCACTGAGTTGCCCCCTTTTTGCTTTCTTGGTGACAATGGGGGTTAGATGACTTGCCCAGGATCACATAGCTAGTACTTTCAAGGAATTTACATTCTAATCTTTACTTCACCTAAACCTTTTAAACTTCCAGAGCAGTCAGAAATAAATACTCTGATCTTCACAGAATATAAAAACAAGCCAGAGAAATAAAGCTAGAATAAAAGCAACGGAGACAGCCTTCTAAGATGCTTTTCCCCCTACTACCTTCATATCCTCACTAGGTATAAATATTGTCCAAGAGGCTTCAACATCATTAGGGAAAAAAGTGTTTTGACTCCATTGAAACTTTGTTTATTCTGCTATAAATATTAAGACTTGCAACCGAAATCATTGCTTGGAGGCCCACAATTTAAACTTATATCACCCATCCTTGTTTTTCAAGGAGAAAATTACAATTCAGTAAAAATCCTGTTCAAAAGAAAAACAATCACTTACTCTTCTCTAGTATTAAAAAAATTCCTCAAAAGATTTGTTGTTTCTGTGGGACCAAGGAGAAAAGAGGAAGAAAGGGTCTGCCACCACCATCTTTATTGTGCTGCTGTTGTTCTTTATCCTTCATTTGGAAAGGATTAATGACATTATATAAATTGGATTTAAGTGAGGCAAAACTGGGCAAGGTTGGCACCTTCATTCTCATCCCCTCTTAGAGGAAGGAGTTTTTGGGATCTGCTTGCAGTCAGTAAAGCAACATGTTTTCTAAAGCCTAAAATAAGAAAGTCCTATAAATCCTCCTGGTGATAGCCTGAATATTGTTTGGGACCAAGATAAACTAAAGAATTGATCCTTGAGGCAAACATGCAGAAAGTTCTGATAGAGATCAGTTTACCTCCATCATCCCACTTTTTGGGGAGGTGGTCCAGTCTGAAATCTAAATTATGTCAAACTCCTTAGACCTACCTCTGCAGAGATCCCAATCATGTCCCTGAAGTTAAATTTTCCCTATAAAATATACTTACACGCTATCCCATGGCTACTATTTTCCTTTGGGTCAGCCCACTTTGTGGTACCTTTCTCCATGTAGTATCTCCCCTAACTCCATTATTCTTCTCAACCCCACTTCTCTTCCTTATAGCTAAGTAATTCTTTTATGTATCTAAGTCCTCTTCAGGATTTAGCCTGCCCACTAAGGGCTTGTCTCAATCTCATAGGGTGCTCCATTTCTACTGGGAAATTGTGAGCTAATTGAGGAACTTGATCTCTTAACTCTGTTTCATATTTGCCATTCCTGGGGTCTATTATCTCTTCATTTTGTCTGTAACCCATTTCCCTAAAAAAATCTACCTTTTGCCCAAGAGACTGGCCATTGTGAATTCTTCATATGACTGAACCCCAACTTTTGGTACGTGCCATTATTTGGTGGCAAACCCCACATCACAGATCACATCACTACCACAATTCCTGGGGGAAAAATACCCTACCAATGCCTAGAAAGTTAATAAAATGTTCACACTTTCTATTCTGGAGAATCTCTGTCCCTTATTCCTAAATCATGCAATCTTCAAACCAGAGTTGCTCAGTCAATCCCTTCTTAACTTTCATGGTGACTAGCATACTAAAGTGTCTGATATTGATTGTCTGGCAACCAAGTGCCCTTCACAAGTACAGTCTTGGAATCCCTTGCTTTGACTCAGAAATCTTATTTCCTTGAAAAATGTACATTAATAAAGAGTGCTACAGTGTTACCCTTGCTACAACTTTAAACTTTTAAAACTTTTAAAAGCACTAGGCTAGATTTTGAGAATACAAAGTGACTGCCCTCAAGGAGTTTATATTCTAATTAGGGGGAGGGAAGAAGAAAAACAGTAGGAGAAGGGAAAGAGGAAAAGGGAAAAGAAGGAGAGGGGAAAGAGGAGGAAGAGGGAGAAAGGAAGAGGGAAAGAGAGGAGGGAAACAGAGAAGAAAGGAAGTAGGAGAAAGGAGGAGAGGGATGAAGAAGGAGAGAGGAGACGAGAGCTGAGGAAGATAAAAGGAAGAAGGAGGAAGGAGAAAGAAGAGAAAGGAAGAAGAAAGAGGTGACATTAAAAAAAGACATAAAGTGAAGAGAAAAAGGGGAGAAGAGAGAAGAATAAAATAGAGAGAGGAAGAGAAGAGAGGGCAGAAGAAAAAAGAGGAAGATAAAGAAAAAAGTAGATTAGGAGAAAGTAGAAGAAGAGAGCAAGTGAGGAGGAAGAATAGAAAGGAAAGAGAGAAAGAGTAAGGAGGGGAGAAGGAAGAAGGGGGAAGATTAAGAGGGAGAAGGAGAAAGTAGATGAAGGAAGAAGGAAGAGGAACACTCAAAAGGAGGAGAGAAGGGAAGAAAGAAAGAGATGTAAATAAATACAAAATGCATACAAAATGAACATAAGATATTCTTATATGGAAAAGCTGGGAAAGTCTTCTCAAAAAAGTAGTAATTGAGATGAGCTTTAAAAGAAGCCAGGGATGATAAAACATGGTAGGGACTAGAGAGAACATTCTGGCCTTGGAGACCAGGTAGTACAACGATAGAAAAAAGGAATTACTGTTGAGGAATAGCCAATAGATCAGGATAGCCATACTGCCAAGTAAGTGAAAATGAGTCAAGAAGATCCAGAAAGAAAGAAAGGAGCCAGACTATGAAAAACTCTAAATGATCCCAGAGATTAACAGAAGTAATGGAGTTCACTGAGGAGAATGGTCACAGAGTTGAGATGTGGGGAAATTATTTTTCTTTTTTCTTTTTTTTTTTTTGCTTTTTGCTGAGGCAATTGGGATTAAGTGACTTGCCCAGGATCACACAGCTAGGGAATGTTAAGTGTCTGAGACCAGATTTGAACTCAGGTATTCCTGACTTCAGGGCTGGTGCTCTATCCACTGTGCCACCTAGTTGTGGGGAAATCATTTTTGGTGGAAGCAGAGTCAAAGACTTGAAAGAAAGAATTAATTAAGTAGCTACTGCAAAATTTCAGGTGAGAGGTGATGAGGATACCAACTAGGGGGATGGGATGTGGAAGTGGAAAGAGGATAAATGGTAAAGAGTTTGTAAAAACTAAAAACAGTAAGATTCAGCATATGAGGTTAACAAAATTGAGCATCACATAGAGATGGCCAAATTCACTTGATTAAAGTATAGTGGATGCCCATGACAGCTGAAAGGGAAGCTCTTAAGGGGAACAGGGTGGAATTAGAGAAAAGATGACAAGTTCTGCTTTAGGAACATTGAGTCTGAGATCCACTGGGAAATGAGCAATAGGTAATTCCCAATATGAGAAGGGAGTTTAGGAAAAAGACCATGGCTGGTATATATAGTGTCTTTTGAAGACACATAGGAATGTTTTAATGAGATTTAATTCATCAGCAATACCCAACTGATGGACCTTAAGAGATCCTGAGAATCTAACTTTTGAATCCCTTCTCTCACAAGTGTTGATCACATCCTTCTCTAACAAAGAGATTAAAATTAGCATTGGTCCTTGGAGTCTTGATATAGTAATTTACAGAAGAAAAGACTGAGGAATAAGCAATCAGTTTTAGAGTGTGGCACGTAACAGTAGATTTGGGGGAAGGGGAGGTGATAAAGAGGAAAGGGGGAAAAGAAGAAGAAAGAAAATGGAGATTAAAATGGCAAAAGAGAAAGTGTTACTCACTGCAAAAATTCCCCAAGGCTGACTTGCTTCTAACCTTATGGCAAACAAAGAAAAAAAAAACCCAGCACTTCTGATACCTTTACTACATTAAATATCAAAGAATTATTTCATGCCTCAAAGTGTTAGAGGTTTTCTCCAATCCCTGTAACTCAGGCGAATTTAGAAAATAATCAGCTTACCCTGTAAAACTTTTTCTTTTGTATGGAAGCAATATTTTAATTATCTCAGCCCAAGCAATTAGCATTCTTAGAAAAAAGTGAGAAAAGAGAAAACAGACTGGCAGTGAAAGATAGGGAGGAAGGAAGAAACAGATGAGAAAAATAAAATCATAGAAGAGAAAGAAAAAATAACAGAGAGATGGTAAAGACTAAAGTACAAAATGGCAAGAAATTGCAAGAGTTATAGGTGGCACAATGGATAGACTGCTGAATCTGGAGTCAGAAAGATCTGAGTTCAAACTCTGCTTCAGATACTTAATCGCATGACCCTAAGCAAGATCAAGATCACTTAGTCACTGCTTGCCTTAGTTTCCTCCCAGGATTGTGGCAAGGGATAAAATGAGATAAGTTTTAGAAAACACTTTGCAAACTTTAAAGTGCTATGTAAATGCTAATTAATAATAATATAAAATGCCAGTGTTGGAAAGAATCATCCAGTCAAGCCTCTTCATTTTGCTAGTGAGTAATTTGAGGTCCTAAGAAGAAAACTAAGTGGCCCAAGAATATTTGGGATTCTAGGATAGGACTCCAAATATAAAGCTAGGCCACTTTTCCCCCAGTGATTTCCATTGACAGAGACCATTCTCTTATCATTTCATTAGGGGGCATTCATGAAGGCTGAATTCTGTTTTGGACCATCTTTTCCAATTAGTCCACTTACACATTAGTGGATCTATGCTTTCTGAGATGTGGTTATATTCTCCAGTGATGAATATCACAACTCAACCATGCCTTCTCATTTTATGATATTCTTGGGAATATTCTTCCATAAATTGCCAATTTTGCTTTTCAGTGAATTGTTGTCTTTTTTCAATTCACCAATTTTGTTTTTCAGTGAGTTGTTGCCTTTTTCCAATTCACCATTTTTATTTTCCAGTGAATGGGTGATTTTTTCCATTTCACCAATCTTGTTTTCCAGTTTTTCACATCTCTTTTGCAGGGCATTATATCTTTCTTGCACTGATCTCAATTCATTTCCCCATTTTTCTTCTAACTCTCTTTTGAGATTCTTTATGCAATCTTCCAGGAAAGCCTTGTGAAATGGGGACCAGCTCATGTCTGCCTTTGTGGCTTCCTCTGGGGTTGCTTTTCCTTTAGGAACCTCAGGATCTGGGGTCTGCCCTTCTTTCTCTCTGTAAAAGTTGTTTATGGTGAGAGCTCTATTCTGCTTTTTACTCATGTTTTTGGGCTGAGGTTTGACTCAAGCAGGGGACCCACAGCCGTTTCAATTTGCCCTGGGGCAGTTTGTGTAGCTGACTTCTGGTGCAGTACTGGTCGGGCTAGGTCTTCGCTCTCAGCTGCTCTTAATCCACCCTTTACCAAAGGCAGCTCTGCCAAAGCACCTGCCTGCAAGCAGAGCAAAGTGGCCCAAGCGTCTCGCAGGGACTTCCTGGATGCCTAGAATCCACCAACCTCTGTCCCAGCCCAGGTGTTCAACCCCAGCTGTGCGCTGGCTCCTGAGCCGGCAAGCGGCCAATCCCCTGCGTGTCTGAAACTGACCTGCTCCAGAGTTCTTCCCAGGTAAATTATTGATAGAAGTTTGTTGTACTCCAAGTGTTTGAGGGAGCCCTCACTCCAGAACCAGTTCAGAGGCTCAATTTGTCTGGGTCTGAGGGAAGATCAGAGGAGCTCACAGAAAATGATATCTGCACTTCACCATCTTGGCTCCGCTCCTGGTTTCTTTACTTTTCTAGGACTCAGATTGGACAGAATGGTTTTTGAGATATCTTCCAGCCCATATGAAATTTATTGATTTTATGAAATGACATGAGGCCATGACCATGGCTACCAAGAAAAAACATGCTACAGAAGCAAAGATATACTGAATCTTTAGCAATTAATTATACTATAAAATATAATGATATTACCATCAGTAGCTCTGCTTGGTTTCAATTCTACATAATAAGCAGTCCTCACTCTTTCCAGCATCCTTTTATGTAAATTTTTCCACTGCTAAATTGTAAGCTCCTTGAGGACAGGAACTGTCTTCCTTTTTCTTATTTGTATTCTCAATATTCAACACAATATGTGGCAATTGAGGATGATTAATAAATATCTACTGAATTTAATTGACATGAACAATACCTGATTCATACCAGTGAAGCCACAGTCTCTCCCAAAAAGAAGCTTTATGCTATATGTTTTAAAACTAGATATTATCATCCCTAATATTGTAAGAGATCATACTTATAGGTAGTTTAAAACTAGACTTCTTAAATTATTTTTGTGCCATGAACCCCCATGGGGAGCAGTCTAGAAAAGCCTATTGAATTTTTATCAGGAAAAAAAAAGTTTTTAAAGGCATAAAACAATATATATACAATATATAGATGTATATAGTGTTACAATAGGAATCAACTATGTTGAAATACAGTATAAAAGCAAAAAAATATTTTTAAAAAAGTTCTTATACCCCAGATTTAGAACCCTTGGTATAAAACAACCCCCCAAACACAAAAGACTCCTCTAAAAAAAACTACATAACTAAAACATAGAAACAATATATTAAATAACAATGCAAGCAATTATTTCAAGAGCCACACTTTTTTTTTGATAAGGCAATTGGGGTTAAGTGACTTGCCCAGGGTCACACAGCCAGGAAGTGTTAAGTGTCTGAGGTCACATTTGAACTCAGGTCCTCTTGACTTTAGAGCTGGTGCTCTATCCACTAAATAGATGCCCCAAGAGCCACACTATTTCATCATATTTATGTTGTCTAAACTTTTAATGATAAGGAGAAAGATTTTGGCAATAACTGCTAAATGAAATAGTTTCAACTTGCTTGATACAAATATCCTTTTCCTTCCATAATGTATCATATTGTTGCCTCACTACTCCTGCTCCACAAAGTATTAGGGTAAAAGAAACCTAAAATGTTTGTAATGCGTTATTCCAATTATTTAGTTATCAGCTGAGAGACATCAAAGATCCCATTCTTCTCACAAAGTTAAGTCATAAAGCTTATTTTCCTCAGATATGCTTCAATATTATCATAGCAATTCCTAATTATGAAATGCAGGATCATTTAGGAGGATCATGGGTTTGGAACTAAAAGAGATTTTGGAGGTAATTGAGTTCAAATCTTTCGTTTTACAGATAAAGCAATTGAGGTCCAGGGAGCTTGTGACGGCTAAAAATGGAAGAAAGCCCAGATCCAAAAGGGAGACCTGAAATGAGCTAGAGTCTCATCACCATTTACAAAAATTATAACAGCATTTATTGCCTGAGTATAAACTTGTAAACTCAGTGAGACAAAGTTCTTGACTATTCAAAGAAGAGTGGGAAAAGAGTAAAGTATTTATATATATTTGAAAAACAATAGATTAGAACTCCAGGGAAGTCAGAGAGAATACAAAGATGTTTACAAACACAAGAAAGCAGAAAGCAGAATATAAGGAAGAATAAAGATGTCTATTGCTCTCTCTTGAGCTGGTCAGGACTGCTTAACAATTGTAGGCATCTCCAGGTTCAGCTAAAGGATCACTGGTGTCAAGCATCCCTGGCTTTCAGAAGCCCTACTGATTGGTTAAATTGTGCTACTCCATTCCCTGGTTCTCCTGAGAAGAAAAGGGAATCTCTAGGATATTTAATCAATTAGTACCGGTATCACAGAGCCCATGTTCACAGTATCTGACACTAGATTTGAACTGAGGTCTTTTAAACTCAATTGAAATATCAACTAACCTGTACTGCCATTCAAGTTTCATTTTTTTATCTGAAGAAACAAGGAAAAACCATTAAAATTACAGCAAAGTCACAGCCTCAAAAACGAGTCTAAATAACCATCAGTAATATTTTAATAATTATAATTTATATAAAATTCCACAATTACTATCTCATTTGATCCTCTCAAATATCCTGGTATATAGCTATTATTATCCCCATTTTACAGATGAAGAAATAGAGGTCAAGTGACTTTTTGAGGATCACAGAGCTTCATAAGGAACTTAAGCAGGATTTAAATTCATCTTCTCTACTTCAAATCTTGTACTCTGTCCACTATTCCTACTTTGCTATATGAGATGACTATCTGACTTAGAAATAATACTATCAACAAAGTGAAAATCAAACCAGCCAAGACATTATACATATGTGTTTATGTTATACAGTACATATGTATATACATGTACATGTGTTTATACATGCATGTGCATATGTAGGCATCTATCCGCATGCATACAGATATGGCTATATTACATGTGTGTACTAATTATCATAGATCACATTGTGTGTGAATTACCATTGTGTCATTGAATTACCAATGCCTTGTCCATAGTAGAGGTGATGACAAAAGTTGCTATCCTATGCTAGCTGATAGAAGAGGATTTTGACACACTAGACCATATAAAATAGGAAAGAACCCTAAAAGGAAATGATAGAAAGGCCAGAGTCAGAAATAACAAAGAAGAAAGTCATCTGGAATAATCAAAAGTAAGAAATGGAATTTAAATACATGGTATAAATCACAGCTCAGGAGCCAAGGTAACCATTGCCTATGACAATTCAGAATGGATAAAAATATGACCATGGCTAGGAAATAAAAAGAGGATTGAACAGAAGGTTAAACAAATCATTGTAATTTATATTTTAAAGTACAGCATTTAATAGATGCTGATAGAGAAACTGTGAGGCCTCTGGGAGACCCTCTGTTAATAAATTGGACATTTTAATTGCATAATAATATAAGGAGGAAAGTGCTGTCCATACATGTACTTAGTTCAATTGGACAAACAGTAAAGCCCCTTCTAAGTGCAAGGAATTGAGGAATACAACGACACAATGGAAAAATAGCCCTTTCCTTCAAGAATCTTATGTTCTACTGGGAGGAGGGAAAATTTTATATGTGCACAAATAAGTAAACACAATAAAATTCCAGGAGGTAGAAAACAT
The DNA here is from genome assembly GCA_023553655.1 of Myrmecobius fasciatus. Taxonomy (NCBI): domain Eukaryota; kingdom Metazoa; phylum Chordata; class Mammalia; order Dasyuromorphia; family Myrmecobiidae; genus Myrmecobius; species Myrmecobius fasciatus. The sequence continues at coordinate 229,071 of JAJPUD010003750.1, forward strand.
TATCATGTGTTTCTTAATCTAAAGTATTATTATTTTTTAGGGTGTATAGTATACTATATTGTAATATCATAATATAATAAAATACATAATTATAGTGTCATCTAGTAGAGTAATGCATTTAGTATATAGTATAGGCTAATGATTGCAGGATAGTACAGTACATTGTATAGTACAATAGTACAGTATAAAATAAAAGAGTATAGAATAATAGTATATAGAATAGTAGTAGTAATAGTAGTAGCATAGAACAGAAAAGAATAGAGTAGAATAAATAGTATGGTAGAGTACAGCATAGAATAGTGGAATATAGTATAGTATAGCATAGCATATAATAGTATAGTACAGTAGTATAGTACAGTATAACACAGTATGGTAAAGTATAGTAAAGTGTATTATAGTATATTGTAGTGTAGTATAATATAGTATAGAATAGTGTAATAGTATAGTATAGTATTTTACTTTATTTTTTTATAAAGCTTTTTATTTGCAAAACATATGAGTGACCTTTCAACATTGACCTTTGCAAAAAAAACTTTTTTTTTCCCAAGCTTTTCCTTTCCTTCCCCCCACCCCCCACCCCTAGATGACAGGTAATCTAATACATGCTAGATAGGATAAATTATATGACAAATACAATACATGTATACATATCTATACAGTTATCTTACTGCACAAGAAACATCAGATCTAGAAAGAGAAGAAGAAAAAAAAACAACCTAAGAAGGAAAACAGAGTGCATGGAAATATTCACAGAAAGCGTTGAAATGCTGTGTTGTGGTTCACTCTCAGTTCCCACAGGCTTCTCTCTGGATGTATATGACTATCTTCATCGCAGCAACCCTGGTGTGAATCACATCATTGTTGAAGAGAACCATGTCCATCAAAATTGATCATCGTATAGTCTTGTTGCTGTGTATAATGTTCTCCTGGTTCTGCTGATTTCACTAAGCATCAGTTCATGCAAGTCTCTCCAATCCTCTCTGAAATTCTCCTGTTGGTCATTTCTTACAGAACAATAATATTCCATAACATTCATATACCATAATTTATTCAGCCATTCTCCAATTGATGGTCATCTTTTCAATTTCCAGTTTCTTGCCACTTTGTACAAAAAGGGCTGCCACAAACATTTTTGCACATGTGGGTCCCTTTCCCTCCTTTAAAATCTCTTTGGGATATAGGCCCAGTAGAAACACTGCTGGGTCAAAGGGTATGCACTGTTTGATAACTTTTTGAGCATAGCTCCAAATTGCTCTCCAGAATGGTTGGATCCGTTCACAGTTCCACCAACAATGTATCAGTGTCCCAGTTTTCCCACATCCCCTCCAACAGCTATCATTATCATTTCCTGTCATTTTAGCCAATCTGACAGGTATGTAGTGGTATCTCAGAGTTGTCTTAATTTGCATTTCTCTGATAAATAGTGACTTGGAGCACCTTTTCATGTGACCGGAAATAGTTTCAATTTCTTCGTCTGAAAATTGTCTGTTCATATCTT
>JAJPUD010003751.1:0-43334 GCA_023553655.1 Myrmecobius fasciatus
TATATATATATATATATATATATGTATACATACATACATACACACACATACACATATACACAGCTGTTGGTTCAGTGGATAGAGCACTAATCCTGGAGCCAAGAAGATCTGAGTTCAAATCTGGTCTCTACTAAGTATTTGATGTTGTGCAAGTCAATCTCTGTCCCACTTGTCCTCAATTATAAAATTGGGATAATAATTCCACCTATCTCACAGAGTTGCTGTGTGGATCAAATGAGTTAATATTTGTAAAAAGCACTTAGGCTAGTGCCCCACATATAGATTTTTGTTGTTGTTCAGTCATTACAATCATGTCCTAACTCTCCATGACCCCTTTTGGATTTTTTTTGGCAAAGATACCAGAGTGGTTTGCCATTTCCTTCTCCAGCTCATTTTACAATGAGGAAACTGAGACAAACAAGGTAAATTTACTTCATCAGGGTCACATAAGAATAAGGGTTTGAAAGCAGATTTGAATTTAGGAAGATGAATCTTCCTGACTCTCTATCCACTTCCAGGCAATCTATCCACTATCCACCTCGCTGTTCTATCACATGGGGGTGTGATATAAATGTTTATTTTCTGCCCCTCCCCATACCATATATAAGTATATACCAAATAAATTTATGGTGATTTGGAGATTAAAAAACTAGCAATTAAAAGGATAAGGAAATATATCATGTGGAAGGGGGCACCTGAACCTAACCCTGAAAGACAAGGTGACAGCAAAAAGAAATCCATATACTTTAAAAGAAGGAGTTACTGGATTCATTGCAAGTCTTGATGATTTGCTCTTGAAATTTAATGTCAATATTCTCTATTCATTGTATCCTTGGTAATGTCAGAAGGAGATCTTTCTGTGGTGAATGACTATGAAAAGCCTCCCAAGAACAGGTTTAAAGGATGGATTGTAAAGAGAAACAGTCACTTTTATGAAAGGCAAGAATGGGGAGATGGAATATTTGAAATTTGCCACACATGGTTTCATTTTTCATGAGTTTGAGAGATGAAAAATATTATTTTGCCATAACTTTTATGGGGATCAAATGATAAATTGAAGTTTTTGGTGCCCTCTCTGGCCACAAGGTCATCCTTACCATGGTAATAGACTATAGAAGACACAGGCAGTTGTGTGTGGGGAAATCAACTGCCCAATATATTGATTCTTAATATTAAAAAGCAGAAAAACAAATGCAGGTTACCACAGAGTTAGCTGATGAAATATGTTTTGGAAGAAGTATCTGTAAATTAAGAAGGAGTTTGTATCATCATCATTTCTTTTTATATTCTGACCCTCCTCCTCTCCCTGAAAGTCTTCCATCTCCTGTGCAATCAGCAACAGCTCTGTCAAAGTCTACTTTGTATAAATATTAACTCATCTAGCAATCTTCAAAAAGCATGCAAGTCTGAAACTTAAATTTCTTTTACAATGCTCTGTAGCTGTCACACTGCAATTCCTTGCCCCTGTACCTCTGTAATCTTACAGAAGGGACCACTTAAAACCCACCTGTAAGTATAGCTTGTCACAAACTCTGGAATTCACTTATTTCAACAAAGACTGAGGATAGAAGCCAGAAGTCATTCAGATCTAGTTAGCATGACACTTTGAATTTGAAGGGATTCTGGAGGGACGAATTGGGCAAAATTGTCAGGTCCCCCTAGTAGCAATGATAACATTGATTATTAATCCCTAAGCAAAAAGGGTAAATAGGTAATGGAATATGGCCATGTGGCAATCCCTATTCCTTCCTGGTACTAAAGTCCTGCCACTGGATTCCTGGGTCCTTTCAATCTGCTACCATTTCAGTAACAATTAATGAGTATAACATGTGTGTGTGTTCATATGTGTGTATGTCTGTGTTTGTGTTTTCCTCATAACACTTCTGTAAGGTAGGTAGTGTGGTATCCAAAGTGTTGAATTAAGTGTGGAAATGTGGATTAAAATCCTAGTTTTTTCATTTGTACCTGTGTTTGGTTAGTTTATTTCTTGGAACCTTGATTTTCTATATATAAAATGAGTAAATTGGACAAGGTGATCTCTAAAGTCCCTCCGAGCTTCTTATCTTTGACTCCCTACATTACATTTTATTTCCCCATTTTTCAACTGAGAAAAACAAAACATATAAAGGTGAAGTGACATGCCTAGTGTTTTTGCTGGTACTACTAAAACCTAAAATTTACAAAATCCTATGCCCTTTCATCCTGTCTAAACCTTATGCTTCTGCTAGGACCTTTTCCTGGCTTCTAGGGTCTCTAATCATTGCTTACTTTTGGCAATGACAACCTTTGCTAACCTACCTGTTTATCTTACTCTTCCTCTATCCTGCTACTTGAACTTCTACTACTTTTTTACTCCAGTACTATGAATTTGCCATATCTTTAGGTAGTGGCTTCCCCAGAATAGTTCTTTCCATTTTCTATTCAATTTTGGCTATGACTTCTAATCCCACTAACCAATCCTTTGGCTTAATCTAGATGGTGGTCTTAACATTTTTTATCATCCTTCCTTCTGTATCTGTGGACAGAGTCCAAGACAGTGATTCGTATTTCACTCCTTGCCTGGAATTTTTTCTCTGGACCTTACCACTTATCCAAACACTACAATCCCTGAAAAATCTTTCTCCATTCCTATCCCTTCCATAAAGCATCTCCTAAGTCTTCTAGTATATTATCATTCCTTCTCTGTAACCTTTATTTTCTGTTCATTTATGGATTCTAAAATTGTAAGAGCAGTTATTTTTTCTTTACTATGAAGTCTTTCCTGATCCCTAATCCTTAGATGAAAAAAATTTCCCTGCTAATATTTTTAATTTTTTTGATATTTTTCACCTTTTGTTTTTCTATCAGTCATTTCTTATTTACATTTGTATCAGTAATTTACTGATACATTAACTAACTCCCATTTAACTTTCCATTATAGGGATAGAAGATAGACTTGTATACAGGGAACTTCCACATGAGAAAATTCCCTCCACCAATGTAGGCAGACAAATTCTCTAGAATTTAGGGAGTTGCTTAGAGTATTTTAACTCTAGGTTGTTGTGAAGTCAGTAATCTTTCTACTACAACATGTGAATATTTTTTTAAATAATGCTTTGTCTAGCTTTCATTATGCTTATTAAATTGTTCTTTTATCATATTTGCTTCTTTCTGTGTCATGTATCTCTTATTATAGCATAACTTTCTGGAGAACTTATGTTCCTTTTTTGCAACTTTCTCTCCAGAACCTTGTACACAGGAGTTGTTCAATAAATGTTGGCTGAATAGAATTAATATTGTACATTTTATTTTAAAAAATATTGTTAGTTCTTTTCCACAGTATAAGAGCATAGTCATGTTACATTAAAGTAAGACAAGAGGTGGGTAGGTATGACTAACACTTTTCTCCCCAGATCATAAAACAGTGGTAGTCTCTATCTGCTAAACTAAGCAAATTGCTATCGGTCATTCAGAATTGGCATATTGCCCTGGTTTATGGCCTGTGACCCTGTTTTTCAGATCCTATGGCTTTTTCCCTTTCCTTTGAACTCTATTTGGTTTTTGATTTTATGACCTCTGCTTTTGGTCTATGGATAGATCTCTGTTCTGGTTCATCAGAAATTGTTTATCTACTGACCAGCTAGCCCCATTTCTCACAATGTCTGTTACCTAGCCTCCTGGAAATCTCCCAGTTTCCTTACCTCTAGGGTCCTGACCTTGGACCTACTACCAACCAGCAACAGATAGTACAGGACACCTCCTCTTGGGGATAAAAGCCCTTAACATATGTATTCTACCTCCACTGCGCTTTGTTCACAGTAGGGACTCAATGAATATATTTTGATTGATTGAATTTTCTGACCCCACACCTTCTCTATCTTGGCAAGACTCCTCACTCAAGCTTCATAATGAGATTTTTTTTTTAAAAAAAGGAAAAACAAAAATCTCAGAAAGACCAGTTAATCAAATCCAATTGTACAAGAATCTCTCTTATAACCTTCCTGGCAAATGGTCATCTGGTTTCTACTTGCAGACCCTTCAGTGAAGAGAAACCCAATACTTCACCAGGCAATCCATTGCACTTTTGGACAGCTCTAATTGTTGAGAAGATCTCCCTTAAATCAAGCTGAAATATGTCTCTCTGCAATTTCCACCCATTGTCCCAAGTTCTATCCTCTGGGGCCAAGCAGAATAGAGTGTCATGATCCTGAATAGCGTTTGCACAGTATTTAATCAATAATTATTGAGTTCCTTTTATTTATCCAATGTCGTAAGGAATTCAAAAAATATATAGGATAAGGTTCCTGACCTCAAAAAGCTTACCAACTTATTGGGAACACAAGGCTTATAGACATGAAAAACCTAGAGAACAATAGTACCTTCAGGATTAGTGCTCTAAAATCAGAAAATACAGAGAGATCAGTGTAGAAATCTATAGTCAGGGAAGAATTCATGGAGGAGGAAGCAGGTTTGGGGTGGGAGCTATACTTTGATTTTTAAATAGGCTGCCACTGTTCAGTTGTGTTCAGTACTGCTTGACACTTCATTGGGGGTTTTCTTAGCAAAGACACCAGAATAGTTTGCTATTTCCTTTTCTAGCTCATTTTACAGTAGTCCCTAGTCTGAAGAAGGTGTAGACTACATGCACATATAAAAATATACAAAATAAACCCATAATCAATAAATAGAACATAATTTGGGGCGGGAGAGGAGAGTGATAGGGAACAACAGTAGCTTTTTGGCAAATAAATAAATTTATGCTTCTTTAGCTTGGGGAGTCAAAGGGAGATGTTAGATGGGTTAGGAAATTAGAATAATAAATGAGAATAATTAATCTTACTCAAAACCACCCATCCCTCTTCAACTGAGTGTGATACTTTGTGAACTGAGGAGTTGGATGTTTTATATCCTAACACCTAAACCCAGGAGAAGACTTGATAATATGTCAATCAGTCAGTCAGAAACTATCAATGATTTTATCTACAATGTGCCAAGCACTGTGCTAAGCCCTAAGGATACAAATGAAGTAAAAAAAAAAATAGTTACTATTCTCAAGGATCTCACAGTTAAATGGGATACAAAGAGCTTGCTAGAATGGACTTTCTCCAAGGACAAGAATACAACTTTCTAATAATTCTTCTTTCTTGCATCTGAGCTCCTTGCCACCACCTTCTTAATCAGTGCCTTTCATTAACCTGAAGAATAAGAGTGATTATAGGAACTGCAGTGGGAAATAAAGATGAAAGGGAAAACATCATTAAGGGAATAATATAGCCAAGTGAAGGTTGTCACTCAGGTCAGAAAACATAATCTTCCTATAGTTTTACTCCAAGGCAAATCCTAGGTCATTTTCATTAAAAAAAAAAAAAATCAACTGGAAACATGGAAAAACCTTTCTGGAGCCAAGCTTTTTTTCCTGGCATATAAAATATCCTACAAGGTATTCCATCTGCTTTTCTAGCTTTCAGTTACTGCCCACTTCTGTACCTGTGTTCCTTATTATGATTTTGCAGAATTGATTCTATTTCCCATGGCATGCATACATGCATGTATTTTATGTGTGCATTATTCATACATGTATGTGTGCACATACAAATGGAGTATGGAAAATAGAACTACATATTTAGGTATAAATGCATGCACATGCAGCACAATCATGCAGTATGCATTTGGGCACAGGCACACATGAAACACGTATGTGCACATATATGTGCAAACCCACACGTATAAACCCATTCAAAATGATCATGTGGATCTGGGCCCTTGTTGCTTTTGTGAAGAAGTATTCCTTTTATTCTCAGGTGCTCATAGCACAGCAGGAAGGTTCCAGGACCATAATGCATTCAGACACCACATTAGTTACACATTAAAAAATCTGAGCATCCATTTTTATCTGAGATAGAATTCACACACAAAGCCAAATGATTCAAATCAGATTCCAGCATCCTACGCTTTTCATTGAACAGTACTTGAAATTAAATTACCTTGCTTTAGCCTAAAGCACAGCCTGGCTCTGAGCATTTCCTTTAAAAGGCCACATCTAATGTATGGAGATGTTCTAATTTCCCCTTTATAGATGCTGCTTGTCATCAGCAATGTGCTCTCCCCAAGCAGTAGAATTGCTAGGGTGCTAGACAGGGTCAGCCTTCCATGGAGCAGGTGGTGAAGTATTTGTTGATTGTTGGGAAGCCACACCAGGGCTTATTTTTCAAAACCTGATCTAGTGAAACGGACGGGTCATTGTGAGGTCTTTCAATTATTAATGGGCAAAATGATTAGATAAACAGTTAAAGTCATTGTTTTCCCTCTCTTGTACTGGGGATGGCTTTTTTAAAATATCAAAAATATTTTAAAATATTAAAAAATAGCTAGAAAAAGCTATGAGGAATGGTATAGGGAAAGGACTTAAAATATAGCCTGTGTATGTTGGGATATTTTCCTTTTCTGTCTGTCCTGTTTACATGTAAATTTCTAGTTTAGCTTATTGTTCACACAGCCTTATTTTCAATGACTGCTGTAACTAGTACAGGTTGAATGGGGCTATGCTCCAGGGCTATAAATTTAGAAGCCACTGTCAGCACTTTTAGTCCTTTGTTAGCATAGAATCAACTGAAATAACAACTGAATAAAATAAATATTAGTTAACTGAGAAGTGAGAAGGTTTTCCTAAAGTTCAAGTCTGGTTACAGCACATTCCTGCCTCCCTCCTCCAGTAAATAAACTCTAGTTATTTTCCTATTTAAAATCCTCTGTTTGGCAGTTAAGCCCTTCATAGACTACCCCACTTCTTTTTGCAGTCACCAATTTCCATCCCTCAGCACTGACCTTCTTGCTATTGCTTGAACAGTCTTTCTACCTCTTTGGTTCTGGATATTTGTTTTAACTGTCCTCCATATCTGGTATACTCTCTCTCCTTATCCCCACCTCCTGGGTTCCCTGACTTCCAGTCCCAACTAAAATTCCATTATTTATAGAAAGACATTCCCAGCTTCTAATTTTAAAAGCCTTCTTTCTCTTGCTTATTTTATTTTTATCTTGCATATGGCTTGCTTGTACCTGTTTGCATGTTGCCTGCCCCCATTAGATTGCAAGCTACTTTATATCTCCAGTACTTAACATAATGCATGACACACATATGTCAGTAATGTATTGGTAAATGCTCATTGACTGACAGATGGCAGGCTAGAGTAAATAGCCTGTCTCACTTCTTCTCTCCAACTAAGGGCATGTTTCATAGCTTGTCCTAAGCAGAGTTAATGGTATTTGCCCCAGATATAAAAACTCCTAGTTTCAGCTCTACAGGAAATTAGAGAAAAAAGGTAAGCATTTATGACTCAAGGAAAAGACTCACGTTAACAGACTTGTAAATCCAATCACATGAGTACAATTTCAGTAAAATTTATATTCTGCTAAAACTGTACTCCATTCTACTCAATCGAATTACTTCGTAAACTATGTGAAACATTTCTAAGTATGTTTCTGAACAAACCATTCATCTGAGATAGAACACCAAGACATATTGTAGGTTTAGGTATTATAATAGTCCTGGAGCTCTAAATGGGGGAAAATTAGTCTGGTTTGGATGACTGAACCAAATCCAATTTTTATATTGGTCTGAAAACAGAGGATCAACATAGGTTAGTTCTGAAGACTTCATATGCTTTTCCACTTGTAGTCATATGACCAGGCAATATCACACAGTGCAAGATAACAAGGGTAGAAAAGAAAATCCATCTCACATGTGAAATTGATCTGGGTATTTGCAGGAGATCTTAAACGGCAAAATCTTTTTGTCAACTTTAGAAGCCAATTCAGATTGACTGGGATGCTGGATATAGATATATTTTCTTAAAATCATAACTAGCATCAGAATTGGCTGCCAGAGCATCTAGCCCAGTTCCAATAAGGAGCATTTTACTCTCTCCAAAATTATTGACAATGCCAAAATGCTCTTGTTTCTGTGAATTATATCTATTGATATTTAGCATATAAGAAATTAAAATATCATTTTTTAAAGAAAATAATTTTCACCTTGTGGACCCCTGAAAGGATATTATGGACCCTCAGGGGTCTTTAGATCAAACTTTGAAGAGGATTGATCTGCTCCCATTGTTCTCTTTGTAAATAATTACTGGCCTGGAGTCAAAAAGACCAAAGTTCAAATCCAGCCTCAGATATTGCTAGCTGTTTGACTCTGGACAAGTCACTTAACTCTGATTTTGTGTGTGTGTGTGTGTGTGTGTGTGTGTGTGTGTGTGTGTGTGTGTGAGAGAGAGACAGAGAGACAGAGAGACAGAGAGAGAGAGAGAGAGAGAGAGAGAGAGAGAGAGAGAGAGAGAGAGAGAAGTGGAGGGAGGGAGAAAGAAGGAGGTAGAGAGAGGAGGGGGTGGGGGAAGGAGAAGAGAGAGAGGCAGAGGGAGAAGCAGAGGGAGAGAGGAAGAAGGGGGAGGGAGAAGGAGAGAGAAGCACTGAGGGACACAGGAAAAGCACACAGGGAGACAAAGACAGAGAGACAGAGGCAGAGACTGAGAGACAGAAACAGAGAAACAGAGACAGACAGGAAAAGAGAAAAAGAGAGAGAGAGAAATGGAAAGAAAGAAGGAAGGGAGAGGAAAGAAAGAAAGAAAAAATAAGAAAGAGAAAGAGGAAAGAACAAAAGAAAGAAAGAGAGAGAGAGGAAGGAAGGAAGGAGAGAACAAAGAGAGAGAGAAAGAGAAAAATAAATTAAGAGAATGAATGAAATAAAGGAAAGGAAAGAAGGAAGAAAGAAAGGAAGATAGAGAGAAAAAATGAGTGAAAAGGAAGGAAGGAAGGAAGGAAGATCAAGTTATGCTTTGATAAGGAGGGAAGGAAAGAAAATAAAGGAAGGAAGGAAAGGAAAAGAAGGAAGGAAGGAAGATCAAATTATGCTTTAAAAGAAAGGAAGGAAGGGAGGAAAATGAAGGAAGAAAGAAAGAAAAAGGAAAGAAGGAAGGAAGGAAAGGAAAGAAAGAAGACAGAAAAAAGAATAAGTGAAAGAAAGTAAAGGAAGGAAGGAACAAAGTAGGAACAAAGAAAGAAAAAGGAAAGGAAGGAAGGAAGGAAGGAAAATCAAGTTATGCTAAGGAAGAAAGGAAAGGGAAAGAAGGAAGAAAGAAAGAGAAGGAAGGAGGGAAGGAAGAAAGAAAGAAAGATGCAGGGAAGAAAGAAAAAAGGAAGGAAGAAAGAAAGTAAGAAAAGCAAGGAAGGAAGATCAAGTTATGTTTTGAAAGGAAGGAAGGAAGGAAAGGGAAGGAAGGAAGGAAGTAAAGCAGGAAGACAAAAAAGAAAGAAAAATGAATGAATGAATGAATGAAAATGAATGAAAGAAATGACAAAAGAAAGAAAAAAAAGGAAGATGAAGTTATATCTTTCAATTTATATTATAAATTAATTACAATTCCCAATTTTTTTTTTTCTAATCTGTGCTACCTTTGTGAGAAATAGCCTCATTTAGTTTTTGGAGAATTGGTTTAAGAGTTGGAAAGACCTGTTTTCAAGTCCTGCCTCTGTTACATATTGGCTATATGACTTTGGGAAAGCCATTTAATGTCCTAGTGCTTCCAGGTAACACTGTAAGGCTGTTAAATTGTACAAAATTGCCAGTATCCATTGGAAGAAGGAGTTTCTTTCCTTGAAGTTTTGTACAGTGATGAAAGTACAGCTGCAGATCTCTCTACTCCAACCCACCCCCAAAAGATCTCTTTATATATAGAACTACTAAGTTGACACGAATTTCTTATGTCAATGTTGAGGGTCTGAGCAATCCAAAAGTTGCTCTCTTAAGTCTTTTGACTTAAGAGTTCTTAGTTTTTGAAAGATATATTCTATAATAAAGAATATGTATCATATATTATATTATTATTACAGGCAATTATATAATGTACATAATAAAAGAATAGTAAGTTTAAAGAAAAAGTCACAAAATCACTAGCAGTTTAAAAAAAACAATATTTAAATTCACTTTGAAAACTATAGCTCACTGATACTCCTTTTAATTTGAAATTAAATAACAGACTATTGGGATGACATAGTCTTATGTGATCTTTCTCTTCATCATTGCCATGGAGTAAGTTCAGTATATTTTCAAAATCCAAAAGAAGATCAAAACCCTTTAAAGGAATCCAAGCCTATACAAAAGAAAAGGTTCTAACTCTGATCCTTAAAACAATGCACTGAAACCCAAATGTGTAGAGCCCAAGGATTCTTTTCTGTAATTTTTGATATTTATTCTTTTGGTAATCTGATGAAGTTCATGGACTTCTCAGAATATTGTTTTTTTTGTTTGTTTGTTTGTTTTGTTTTGTTTTTGGTAAGACAGTTGGGGTTAAGTGATCTACAAGGCTAGATCACACAGCTAGTAAGTGTTAAGTGTCTGAGAATGGATTTGAATTCAGGTTCTTCTGACTTCAGGGCCAGTATTTTATCCACTCTACCCTCTAGCTCCTCGAGAATATTATTTTTAAATACATAAAATGGAATGTATAAAATTAAAAATGAAATTAATTGTATTGAAATTAAGATGAAATTTTTTAATCATCCAAATTCAAAAATCCTCTGAAATCTTGCCATGAAGCTCAAATTGAAAACTCAATGTAGCTAGTGCCAGAATCATGCAATCTTTGAAATGTGGAGCCCATTTCTGACCCATGTCATTTTCCAACATCTGCTGCCACATTTGAACTACTTTCAATGTCACTTCAAGCAGCAGTTCTAAATGTGGAGTAAAACCCCAGACTAAGGACAGTGCTATTATATTTTTAAAAATAAACTTCAACATCAGGATGCTATTGTGGGATCCATCTGTCTCATCACCTTGTTTGCTAGTATAGGAGACTTCCTAAGGATACCAGAAGAAACAAACAAATGGAGAAAGAAATATTCTTTTCAGAAAAGAGAATACAAATTGTTCCATTCAGAAAAGCTTTCCCTAGGAGAGATGCATAGGAGCCAAGACTATTTTTGGCCAAGTTCATCCATTATATCCCCAGTCCATCACCAGGCAACTTGGATTTTGTCTTGCCACTGGACTTCAATGACTGTAGCTGAGAGTGGGGCTCATACTTTGAGCAGCTCTCTCTCATTTAAATCCAATTTATAAGCAAATCAAGACATCATTTTTGTGATGTCTTTGAGAACAAAGGATGAACAACAATAAACAATAAGATTATCCCTAGACTTCTAGAGTTTAAGACAAATTATCCTATATATCTTCCCCCATTCACAATCCCAGACTTCTAGAGTTTAAGACAAATTGTCCTATATATTTTCTCCCATTTACAATCTACCCACCCTCAAAATCTTTTTAGTTAGGTGATATCAAGAGTATATGAACATCCATGGTAATATCAACATAAAAAGATGTCAGTAATATATGGGATGGTCTTGTTCTGATGATGGATTAATTGTATATCCCTGAAATTTAATGTATTTTTTTAAAAAAACGAAGTGGTAGAAACACTTCATTTAAATCTTTATTCTGGCATATTTTCCATTCCTTTGTTCCAGTTTTTTTTTGCTTGTAGAATAGGATTATTTAGTCAAGTATTTAGTCAAGTTTTTATTTTTTATTTTTATTATTATTTATTGGTAATAAATAATAATATTATTTAGTCAAGTATGCTATTTATATCTACTATTTGACCACCCAAACCCTTGTTCTATCATTCATAAAATAGATACCAATTATCATTCAACCAACAGTAATATTATTATGGCATGTGTATGTCTTTTACATACCCATTAATATACATCTTATGTATATGATATCTTAGTACAGGGCCACTAATTCAATCCTCCTGTTTATAGAGGTGGAGAGTAGAATACTAAACTCCTCCTAATACCTTCCTTTGTAAAGGACAGAAATAACTTTTGCTCACTACATTTCTGCATCTGCTGCTCTGCCTGGTTTCAACTTCACCAAAAAAGATGCTCCCCCACACCTCCCTCCAGGAGCTCCCATCTCTCTTCTTTTCTACACCTTCACTGTCCCATACCCTGCCTTCCTGCCTCCTTCTCTAGGCTCTCTCTTCCCACTCCCAATTCCCTTCCCATTAGATTGTGAGCTCATTGAGGGCAAAAATTCCTTTTTATTAATTGTGTTCCTAGCATTCAACACAGTTCCTGGCACATAGTAATTATTGAATTGGATTATTAGATTAAATGTTGTCCCCTTTTATAAAGTAGGCTGACAGTAAGGATTTAATCACTTCTTATTGCTTGATTAAAGATGTAATCCAATTACATATTGGCTTGTCAGAAGTTTCTTTTTTTTTTCCCCAGGGGTTGAATATTGGATTGTGTTCTATTAGACTTGAAGTAAAAAACAAACAAACAAAAACAAAACAAAATAAAACACACACACACACACACAACCCAGAAAGACTTGAGTTTAAAGCACTCTTCTGATATTTAATGACAATATGTTCCTGGAAAGGACATTTGCATTCATTAATCCTTTAGCAATTACCTAAAACTTATCTATCAAGTCATATACCTTGCAATCTACATTTTTGGAAGGGATTTTTCTACCAGGTATAGCCTTGACATAATGATAGTCTGATATAAAATACATGTGAATGAGATCTAGGATATGGTTTCCCTCCATATGGCACTATTTCAGGATAATGCTTTTTTGCTGTGCTTTATAGGATACTACATCCCATTCCTTCTATACTATTTTAAGGAAGTTCCTTTCCCATGAGATTCATTAATTTAGGTATCACTATATTTATTGACTAGCACATGGGATGGATCCTTGCTTGCAAGATGTTTCTTTCCCTTTGAAATTAAATTTCTGTTTGAATCTTGACCCTCCTTTCTTTAGCATGTTCTGCTTGGCTCCAGCTAGCCACAAGATAAAAGCCAATTCCATCTAATGGACATATTCCATTATAATCATATACCACAACTTATTTAGTCATTCTCCAATTTCTTTAATTATCAATTCTTAGCCATTGCAAAAAAAAGCTACAATAAATATTTTTAATACATTTTTTGGATGTCGTTGGGATATGGACCTAGCTAGATCAAAGGTTTGCACAGTTTTATAGTCCTTTGGGCATAAATCTATCATTTTTCATTTTTTTTAAATTAGATAAAGCTTGGACTATATTGGAAGAAGAGGGGAAAGAGAAAGAAAGAGAGGAAGAGAAAGTGAGAAAGAGGAAGGAAGGAAGGAAGGAAAGAAGGAAGGAAGGAAAGAAGGAAGAAAGGAAGGAAGGAAGGAAGGAAGGAAGGAAGGAAGGAAGGAAGGAAGGAAGGAAGGAAGGAAGGAAGGGAAGGGAAGGGAAAGAAAAAAAAACTTGGGCCTTAAAGCTAAGAATCATAAGACTACTGCTCTTTCTATATTATTTAGTTTACAGACTCAGAATAAATCACCTAATTTAATAGTAGTATGGGGTATGTGGCAGGGTAGCCATTCCTGTAACTGGAAACTATGTTCTTATTTTATGCTAGCTAGACTTTTGGAGAGTCAAAAGTAAGGAGAGCACATTGAGGGAGGATTCTGAGAAGATTGGGAGTAGATTGGTAAATTTCGATTTCTCCACATTTTCCCTCCAAATAGAAGAAATTTGCACCTCTGGAAAAACATAGACTTGTGAAAAATCAAGAAGACTTGGAGTAGAACATGGGTTGACTTGTTAAAATATGAGATCTGAATAAATACGCAGGGCTGGGATTAACCTGGGTGAAGTGCAAATATCTCTGGGCTAGTTCTGCACAAAAGTCAAGCAGATAGTCCTGGGATGAGCTGGCTGGATCCTCAGCAGGGACCACAGACACTTTCACCTCCTACTCTGCTTGTGAAATCTGGATCTGAGTACTTGAAGACCCAGGAACCTTGACTGGTTCCAGTTGTGCTGCAGAGGTAGACCTGAGTGAGAAGGAACTAGCATTTGGTAAGTGTAGAAATAGTAGGTCAGAGATGCTTCTGGCTATGGGCACTTGCAGGAAAGTGGAGCTCTTGGTTTGGGGTTCCTGGTCAGAGAGTAGAGCTGAAGGGAAGCCACAGACACCATCCCTTCCCACCCCTTGATTAGAGATGCTTACACTAACACCTCTTATTTAAAAAAAATGAACTGGCAAAGAAGAAAGACCCCCATAGAAACATAAATATAGGAATAGGGAAGACCAGTGTTCAGAGAAAGAGATTGAAGTAAAAAAAAAAAAAAGCTTCTACCCCAAAGAGTAATATAAAACTGCTCTCTCTCCAGAGAGAATTTATAGAACTCAAATTGGAGACACTGAGGACAAACTAAAAAATAAAAATAAAACGATCCAAGAAAAACAAGAAGATTATGGGGGGGGAAGTTACCCAACTAGAAAAGAAGATGCTGAGTTTCAAAGATGAAAATAATTCTTTGAAAATTAGAATTAGGCAAAGGGAAGCCAACGAAGGTATGAGAGAGAAAAAAATTACAAAATAGATTACAAAGAATGAAAAAATATAACAGAATGTGAAACATAAAAAGGACAAATTTGGAGAATCAATTAAGAAGAGAAAATAAAAGAATAATTGGATGCCAGAAAGTTGTGACTAAGAAAAGAATGCAAGAAATAATCCAAGAAAATTGTTCTGGAGTGATAGAACATGAGGGAAAAGTAGAAATATAAAAATCCATTGATCACCATCTACATGAGGTCCTTTGTGGAAAACACATAGGGACATTATTGCCAAATTTCAAAACCTGTAGATCAAAGAGGACATTTTGCAAGAAACAAGAAAAAAAATCAATTATTTTGGAGCTACAATTAGAATTATACAAGACTTAGTAGCCACAATAAAAGATTGCAGGTCCTGGAATCATAGCTACCAACAACCAAAAGAACTAAACCAATGGCCAAAAATATGATATCCAGCAAAATTATCTGTAATATTGAATGAGAAAAAATTGACTTTCAATGAACTTGCAGATTTTCAGGGCTTTCTATCAACCAAACCTGAACTTAGTAGAAAATTTAATATATAAGAGCCAATATCAAATATCAGTTTCAAGGAACTCAGTGGAAAAATTATTTATTTATTTTTGGCGAATGGAAAATGTATACCATATGTTTAAGATTGATATTAACAATAAAGTAGTTCAAAAGAAAGATTGGGGCACTTGACATTTTCCTAGTTGATTTGATATGACTTTATTTGTGTGGAAAGTGTATTGTAATTGTGTTCACATAGTTCCAGACTTTGCCTTAACAGGTAGACCCCCAAATATTTTATATTATCTACAGTTATTTTTAATGGAATTTCTCTTTGTATTTCTTGCTGTTGGACTTTGCTGGTGATATCTAATGGAGATTTTTTAAATAGCTGTTTAGATCACAGGGTATTTTCTTCTTTGTTTGCATGCAAAAAGATGCCCAGTCATTATCTCCCTACCTATACTATCTGGAAATAATGCAGCAATCTATTTGCTAGTGAAGTTTATCACTGACCAGCTCTGCTCTTGATATCTATGCATAGTTTTTGAGCTCAGAAATAAGCTGTATATTTTATCTGTGAAATAGAAAAGAAATCACTGGGGAATAAAACAACATATTTTTAATATATATGAACATTACTGGTATATTTATACACACTGTACAATATCAATACATTTTCACCTTGTTCTCCTTTTGATAAAGCTATAATTTTGAGGCTAATTTGAAAGGCCTAATTATTTTCTAAGTCATGGGTTTTACCATGTCATTCTTACTCAAAAACCTTTTGGGACTTTCCATCAACAACAGGATCAAATATAATAATGTCCTGAGCTTAAAATTTAAATCCTGTTATGAATGACATACACCTCTCCCACTATCTTTCTTAACTTATTTCACATTCCTCTGTTTATGAATTCTATGTTCCAATCAAAGTACATGACTCGTTCTTCACAATATTTGCTCTCCTGGCTTAGTACATTAGGACAAGGTGCCTCCTGTACCTGAAATACATCAACCCTCATCTATGTCTAGTAGAATGCTTGATATCTTTCATAGTTCAATTCTGATGCTACTTCCTACATAAAACCTTTCCTAATTCTCCAAGATGTTAGTGCTTTCTCACTCCTCAGTTTTTCTTGTATTTATTTTGTGCACAATTCTTCCTACTCCAAGAAATGTAAAGTCATCAATATCTGTCACTGATTTAGTTTTGACTTCAAATTCTCAGAACTGGACTTGAGTTGTGTAAATAGAATAGACCTTTAATAAATACTTGTGAATTGAACTGAATATGCAACTTGGTATTATATCCTTTATTTCCATAGGAAAATACAATTACCTCTCCTACATAACAACTTTCACCATCCATATATGGTTTCTATGTATCACAGGTCAGCATAAAAAATTAAATGAGAATTTTGGGAGAGTTTAGAGGAAGCCTCAGATGGAACACAATGGCCAACAGACAATACAGAAAAAGTTTAGAGACTCAGAAATACATAAGCGATATGTATAGTATTGTATATCAACATATTTTATCTTTAAATGTCATCTTTAAGACTTTTTTCTGGTATGAAAGTAGAGCCAAGAAATTTTATGTAGATTTTCAAATCACCCTGCTCCTAACATTGGCAATAGAAGGGGATAACTATAGTTGTCATCCTATACACATGGACAAAGTTTAGTTGGATATTTTTTGTCCATCTCTACTTATGAACCTTGCAAACATTCTCCTCCTGTGGGAGTTCTCTATTCCCTCATATTTTCATTGCTAAAGGGTTTCCTGTGGGTTCCTTGCATTAATCAAAGCTTGGCTAAGAATTTCTAGATATGCTGGAAAGAGGATCCTCATTCAGTTAAAGGATAAATTAATGAACTCTCAGATGTCTTTCAACATCCATTGAGAAACTCCAACTTCAAATAGCATTTCATTACTCATCATTTATGTTTAAAAAACTTCAAAGATAAAAAATCCTCAATTTTCAGGAGAATATGTATACATACCTAGTTCATAGATATGAGCATGAATATAAAACTGTGCTATATATGTATGCATGTGTGTATACATGAATAAATAACTAATTTGCATAGATGGACACAGTTACAGGACAACTTAATGGCCAACCCCAATGTGTGCACAAGACACATAAAACCTGGAAATGAAACTTTTCTGGTAGCAGACAATTATGAAGAAAAGATATTGGAAACAATTATACCCCCACATCAATGATTTAAGGTGAATAAAAAGAATTTGTTCCAGATGAAATGGTTTTGCTCCGTAGAGTTGAGCTTTGATTGAAAGTTTATGCAGCCTTTATGAGATAACTGTTCTAATTTGACTAATGATCTATTGGAGTCCTAAATTATGAAATGAATTCTAGAAAAGCTCAGAGGAAGATAAAAGGACCAAGAATTTTACCTTTCTCAAAATACTTGATGTCTTGTACCATTCATTTGGTAAATAAACATGACTCCACAAAGCCTGTATATTTTCAATTTCTGACTGAAATCAGGTAGTCTGTCAATAAGCCTACTACCACAATTAAGTATCTATTATGTACCAGGCTCCATGTGCATAGTTTCACAGAGATTATATAAGCTATTAAAGGGATTCATTCTTCTGGTAAGAAAAAATCTTGCCCCAGTAGTCTTTTTCTTAAAGAAGGAAGAATTCTCTATCAAGATGTAATTAATAACTTTTAGAAATTCACATGTAATCTCTTGATTTTTCCCCCTTAAATTGTAAACTAGTTCATGTAACATAGTAAAGGGCTTGGGATAATCAACATAGTCTTGGCAGTGGAGATAGACATGCCTAGGAAGTTGGGAAACCAGACTATGACCATGGCTCTGTATCTCACTTAGATTTTCAAGTATTCAGGCCAAGTCTCTTTTCATTTCTTTGTAGCTCAGTTTCACCATTGCATAAATTGGTAAAATACCTTTCCTCACTAACTTACAAGGGTTAATGAAAATATTGGAATATTTGTAATGCCTGGCCAAAAATGGCTAGTTGTATAAGTTTCTCTTCACTGGTGGAGATTGATTATTCAATATCCTTCAGGGCAGGTGGTGTTAGAGCAGGAGAATGCCAGGATCTGATCTCTTATGCTTCCAACTTCAAGAGAAAAGATGTATGATTTTAACCTCTCTATGGGAACTTGAAGGAAGAAAGATTGGGAAGAAGTCAACATTTAAAACTTCAATCATGTCCTATTTCTGACCTGTTTTGCTAGAGACTTCGTGAAATATGAGAACTCTATCACACATACACACATACATGCACACAACACACACATGTATTTCTGATTTCTGTTTTGCTATTGACTGAGATAAATGTGTATTGTTGTATTTTGGTTTGTTTTGCTATTTGCTCTGTATGTTCATTGGGGAACTGGTATCTGATAAGAAGGAGGTCAAGTCTTGATATAGATCTTGGGATATTCCTTCCTTATTAAAGAATATCAGTCAGGAGTTTACCACGAACCTAAAAATTGCTTCTCCTAAATTAACAATATTTAAGGGAACAGAGAGATAGAATTATAGCCCAGTATCCCTTCTCTCTGAGGAGAGCAGAATGACCAGCTTCTGGTACCTTATCTCCTGCTTCACACTCTGGCAAGAATGAAACATGTAGAAGGGTAGAGGGAAGAGATGCTGGAGATGTATATTCTTATATTCCTGAAAGCCATCTCTAGAAAAACTTACATATATGTACATATGTGTATATACACACATATGTATACACATATGTGTGTACATATATGTGTGTATGTGGTGTGTGTATAGCACCTTACATACACATATTTGTCATCTCATTTATTTGGAAGTTTCTATCATTAATGTGAAACAGAATCTATCTAGGATTTCCCAAGCTATGAAATCCTTGTTCATCCTTTCATAAAATTGACATAATAGGATCCACCTACTGTGCTGGGGGCCTTCTTCACTTCCTCTTAACATCATGAGCTTCCCAATGGAATTTATGAGTTGTCTATTCCTTACTTGGCCTATATGCCCATCTTCTGTACTTCCATACTTTTCTTTGATGACACCTTTTTATTTTGCTTCTCCTTCGTCATGACCTGTACATTCTATTCAAAATAGCATTTTTTATTATTGTTACATTTATATTGTATAGGATCATAGATTTAGAGCCAAAAGGAATGTAAGAGTCTATCTTGACTAACTTCTTCATTTTGAACTTAGATCTTATATTTTTCAGGAATATTGGGATTTCCCCATTGCCTCTTGAAAAGGCAAACTATATTTCACCAAAAAATTTAGACATCTGCTACTTAGGAAATAGCCTTTCTGAAGTGTCATCAATAGTTCTGTATGGCTCTGAAGGCCACATATGCAATTAATGATTCTGTCATCAGAGGTAATTTAAGTGTTATCATGTAAATGATTCTTTTTCCTCTAAATTGAATTTATTGGTGTGTGATGGCACAGAGACGGCCTAATGAAGTGAATCACAGCTTGGCAAATCATTGCAGAAATAGTCATAGGAATTAAAACAACAATAACAACTCAGCTTTGCAAAAGTGAGAAGAATGTAAGCTAATCCTGAGTGACTTCCTTTTAACAAAAAATAATAAAATATGCAGAAGAAAAAGGATGAAAATCTCATACATGAAATTATTAACTAGATGAGTCCAAACTCCATTTCCTCAGAGGAAAAGAATCAATAACCGCAGAAGTTTTAAGTGTTTTCCTGATTCCAGATGCTAACTCTTCTACACTATAAAGTTGTACTTTACTGCATCTCTCACTGGCCGAGAATTTATCTATTATAATTCAGATCGAGGAAGCATCCTAATGCCAGATTTGGACCTATGTATTTTTCTACAGACTTTTTTATATTCCCAGGGCTTGCTTTTTGCTAGCCTACTGTATACAGTAATCATATTGCCATAATTGTAAGCAAACCACTTTTTTTTTTATTAGTCCCCAACCCAGGGCTGCTCTCTACACCCAGCATTTTAACTTACTATGCAGAGATGTAAAATATATCTCTATGAGTCAACAGTAGTACCATAAATACTCCATTATGGGATATTAATGAAAGGGACTGCCAAGGTATCCATCGTGGTAGCATAGCAAAGGGCCCATAAAGGGACAATAAATCAAGGACTCTTAATGACTGCTTCACAGTATTTCTTATTATGAAAATGTGGCCCTGGTTAGAGCTATCGTTCTAGGCTTTAAGAGAACCACCAGAATGCTAATACAGAGAGCAGAGCAGAAAAAAGCCAGCATAAGGACTCTGAAGACCGCCCACTTCCCCTTCTGGACTCCTGACACCTTTATGTGCATTGGAGATCCCCGGCACTGCCAGGACACATCTGTTAGCTTAGTAATGCTCCTCTCCATATGGTCTCTGAAAAGATAGAGGGAAGGGGGAGTGAACAGGTTCACTGTAGATGGGGGGGGGCTGAAGGATGGCGAATTCTGAACAATGGTTGACATTGTTATGCCCCCAGAATCACTCATTTGTCACGCTGTGTATGAACTCAGCTAAGCAAGCAGTTGGATGATCATTCTGCAAATGATGAATCCCTGGGGCCAGTCCCTGCTTTAGGCTTAAAGCTATGTTCGTATTCCCTGGTCCAGGTAGGAAATGTCTATTTCACACACAGCATCTCTTTCCATTCTTCTGTGAAACACAGCCAAAGTGGGGTTTCATGGTCTTGGAAGGAGAGCCTCTTTAGAAATTTAGAAATATCAGAATTAAGACACCATAGGGAATTTTAGCCTCTGGATGGGTTATAAAATAAATACTTTAACGAAGACTATTTGCATAATGAAACTGTATCATCCACGGGAGATTTGGAAAATCATTGTCATGTATAAAACTAAACTACAGCTTAAAAACATGTTTTAGGGGGCAGATAAGGGAGAAATCCTGAATCCACCTAGGGTCTTTCTGCTTGCATTGGCTCCATTTCAGAATCCAGTGAGCTCCTTAGAAAACAAAAGCTGCTTGCTCTTTCATCTGTGGACCAGTTTTCATGATTTATCGAAGGTACCCCCTGATCTACCTCTGGCCTCCCCCTCCCCCTATCTTTACCTTGTAACCCATATTTCTAGATGCTTTTGTAACCTGCATTATGGCAGTTAGTCATTAGGGAGCTGTGAGTCTCAGTCCCACCTACTGACAATGCAGTGACTGGCTAGCTCAGTCACCAGTGACCTTTTCTCCTTAATAGGTAAGCAATCTTTTCTTAAACCGATTCTTCCTATTGCAAGACCAAGGGAAAAGACTGATATAGGATTATATAGCTTCCTCTCTGCATTTTCTTAATTAGGAATGATATTGTGTGAGGAACTTGGAATGAGATTTTAAAAAGACATTCACAATTTTACTTTCTGGATTTTTCAATAGATTATAATGACTTCTTAGGGACCTTAATGCTTACTCTAAGTCACTTCTCTGAAACACAGGAAATTCTTTGTTATATAGGATCATGGATGAAGAGTTAGAAGAGAGCTATGGGACTATCTAGTCCAACTCTTTTATTTTATAGATGATGGAACTGAGGCACATTATGGTAAAGTGCTGCTTAAGATCATAAAGATAATAAATGATAGAGGAAGGATTCAAACATGGATCCTTTCACTCCAAATCTAGCCTGCTTTTCCAGTTTTACGCTGCATTCCAATATTCCAATTAACAGTAAAGCACAGTTTTAAATATAAATTAGAACCTAATTATATTTAAATTTAATTTAATTAGTTTAAATTTAAATTAGAATTCAAAATTTTAATAAATAGCAAATTGGTGCTGTAATTTCAATAAGTATTTTCAACTACTATACATTTATTCTTAGTCTGCAAGGAGGAACTATCTTACTATCATCCTTAAAAAAACTGATATAAAAGGTACCAGATTAGGTGTTTAAATAAAAGAGATTAATCAAGGAGTATTTTTACAGAGTTGAATTACCATGTGTAATATTATATGCATTTTTTTCTCCCAACCCTAACCACTTGCTTCTGGATGCAAGAAGGGCTTGCTGAGCCTTTAATTCTCTTTTCTTATATAAGTAGATGATTAGAGAAAATTGCCACTTAAAATGATCATTGACTCCACATTGCTGTATGTGTCCGTTATCCTCATCATCAACCTTGTAAGCTGATCCTTGGGCTCATGTTGAACACACAGAATAGAGCTCCTTTAAGTAATTGGTCATTATGATATATTTAAAGTTATTCCTTTCATTATTATGGATACTGAAAATGTAGCCAATCTCTAATTATGGATGTGCTCTAAATTAGAAATTTCTATAAACTGCTAAATTGGCTTAGCACAGTCTAGTGGAAAGAATACTGGGAAGAATTAGGACTATTCCTAACTCATCCTCTACTATTGATTTACTATATGATATTGGACAAGTCCATTAAAGAAAAGGAATAATTATTTTGCCCATTATGTTTATGCCACTGTACTAGATGCTGGGGGGATATGAAAATGAATATAATCTGATGTCATCCCTTTTAGAGTTTATACTCTGCTAGTATGGGGCATCCTTCCATCTGCCCATCCTTGGTAATGTAATGGAAATAATGATGGGCACCTATCTATCAGTGGGAGGAGTGTCATGAGATGTCCCCAGTTTTCCATTCTGCTTGGTAATGTCACAATTACTAAATGACCCTTTATAGCTGTATTTACAGCTCTACTATTTTTCCAAAATGTCATAGTTAGCACATGGTTATTGATCAGTTCCTTTAAGACTGATAGATTCATTACCAAGCTAAGAATTCCCCTACAGGGCAAGGGTTCTAAACCTTTTTTATGTATCATAGACCCCTTTGTCAAGGTAATGAAACCTATGGGCCCCTTATTATTAAAACCCACTAGGGTTTTAAATGCATAGAATAGAGTATACAGAGCTACAAAAGAAATCAATTTTATTGAAATCCATTTATCAGAATATTTTAAATAAACAAAATCACAGGCCCCCTCATTAAGAGCTTCTATCTTATAATCTGTGGACTTGATCTCTCCCTTGCTTAGAGCAACGCTGTGAGGTTATTTTGTTGGTTTAGCTTTGCTGGCATGTCAAATCCAAGGCCAAAAGATGCAAGAAGTCCTGTCCTCCCAATATATTTAGGGGTGCAACAGTATCCATCGATGGAGATGAGGAGATATTTAAATCTTTTAATATCTCCTTGCCTTATTTGTCATATGTAGGATAATTAATCATTAAAGGATGTTCAGAGGAGAAAACAAACATATATGAGAAGGTCCACAAATAGTAAAAGTGGAATTAATACATTGTACCCTTTCTCCCACATACTTGTTCCACTTATTTAATACTAGAAGCAGGTAGGTAGTTCAGGGAATAGAGTGATGGCCCTGAAGTCTAGAAGACTGAAGTTCAAATATGAATTCAGATGTTTACTAATTGCGTGATCCTAGGCAAGTCACTTAACTTGCCAGCCTCAATTTCCTTATCTATAAACTGGGACAATAATAGTACCAAATTTAATAAGGTTCTCATGAAAAATGAGAAAATATTTGTGAAGCATTTCGAAATCTTAAAGCATTATATAAATCTTAGTATTTGATTATTCTATGCTATTTATTCAATGTGTAAATTTATTGTTATTATTATTACATTCTGTTGTTGTTATTCTGCTTTGTTGTCCTACAATATGATGTGATCCATCAAATTCCCAAATCACTGACTTTGTTCTTACTGAATAGTTCATCATAATTTCTTTTTGTTTTTTGAGTAATTATTTGCAACAGATCATTTGAGTTGAAGTCTCTCATTAACCTCCTGGCATCAGACTTCAGTGAGCCCTTCCCACTGATCCTCCTCACTTTCTCAAGAAGCTCAGTTATCTGAACCCCTGGCCATTCCATCCTTTTCAATCTACTTTGCAAAAATGATCTAGAGAAACAATGATTACCTAACTTTTATATAATATCAATTATGTGCCTGACACTGTGCTATGCATTTTACAAGTATCTTATTTAATTCTCAGGATAACTCTGGGAGGCTGGATTTGAACTCAGATTTTCCTGAATCTAGGCCTGGTGCTCTATCTACTGAGCCGATGGCTGGCACAGAAATGAGATGTTAAATTTTTATTATATTAGTCCCTCCCCTGACCCCCATGCTTGACAGAGGTAGATTATACTAGAAGGACAACAATATAGTATTAAACTTTTTCAAATTTAAAATAAACATTGGATTTATAGTCAAAATATCTACATTTGGATCTGTGTTCTGCTGCTGATTTCCTGTGTGTTCTTGGGCAAAAGACTTCACTAAATGATGATATGGGTCACAAAAGAAGTCAGTAGCAGAGATCCCTGGTAAAATGAGATTGGATTCATTAATATCTTAGGTCCTTTTTGAGTTCCAAGTCCTATGACATTTCTGTTGTTTAGAAACCAGTTAATAATGTGTTGTTCTCTAGCTATTTTGTGTGTATGCATGGACATATTCCTTGGGGTTAAGGACAGTGAACCATTTCTTTTTTAGTTTTCACAGCACAGAATGGAGTCGTGGCCTCCCAATAAATATTTAATAGATTCTAGTTGAGTTAAATAGAATTATTATTCTTTTCCAGCAGAAATCTAAATTTTCAACCATTGGATGCTACCATCATAATCAGACTCAGATCAAAATCTTTGCTTCTCACTTTTACTAGTTGACTTTCATTCAGGAAGGTGGTGAAATTCATAGAAAACTTTATTCTATTAAAAGTCCAGTTAATTTATATATCTTTTGGACTGTATCCCAGGGAACTGCTAGTTTTACAAGCCCAGTATTGCAGGTATAAATTATGTCATCAGAGGCTATCATGTGTGCCAATATTTCCTATTCAATATATTCTACAGTAATCCTAACATTGATCCTATTTGTACTCTCAACTGCCATGCAGCCAAAGTGATAATTGTTCAGGTCAGCAAAAATAGCACAAATGATATACCATTATCCTTTCCACATCATGAGGATTAGGAGCATGACATCCCCTTGATGTAGGAAAATCCACATAAAATTTTTTTGGCCATTTTTTGCATCATAGCAGAAGTCTGATTCCTTTCTTTTTCTTTCATGGAGTATTTTCAGTGTCATAGAGTAAAATTTGTGTTAAGTGTTAAGAGACATGTTCTCCATCATCTGCTGACCTTTGCATATCATTTGTGACTTTATCAATATTTCACCCAAATCCCATTTAATTTCTTATAACAATTCTTGATATATATATATATATATATATATGTATATATATATATATATCATATATGTGTGTATGTCTGTGTCTGTGTCTGTGTATGGATATTGCAATATGGAAGGGATAAATATAGTATTTATTTCAAAGGATATGCTACATCTTCAAAAATTTTTTAAATTATAATCAGCTCAAAGGCCATGGTCTGCAAGAGGCATTTCCCAGTTCTTCCAGTTGCCACTATACCTTCCAACCATATCTTCATCTAGTCTGTATGTAGCTTACAACCATCTATGCCATATTACCCATTAGAATGTAGCCTCCTTGAGAAAAAGGACTGCTTTTGCCTTTTCCTTGTATCCTTGGAACTTAGGTCAGTGACAATCACACGGTAAATGCTTGTTGATTGACGGCTGATGAGAAATTTGGAACATATAATCTTTTGATATCATTGTGATGCTGAATTATAATGGTGTTCCATGATGATGTGCACACACCAGTTGCTTTAATTCCTTATTATTCATGTGCATACTTT
Organism: Myrmecobius fasciatus; assembly: GCA_023553655.1. Taxonomy (NCBI): domain Eukaryota; kingdom Metazoa; phylum Chordata; class Mammalia; order Dasyuromorphia; family Myrmecobiidae; genus Myrmecobius; species Myrmecobius fasciatus. The sequence goes on from JAJPUD010003751.1 coordinate 25,652, forward strand.
TTTCAGTCTTTGAGCATATGGATACCTATAACCTTTTCAATGAGTCTGGCTACATTTAATAATGGCCAGCTAGGTGGTACAGTGAATTGAATGACAGGCCTAAAATCAGGAAAACTCATTTTCATGAGTTAAAATCTAGTCTCAGACACTTACTAGCTATGCAACAATCTATAAATCCCTTATTTGCCTCAGTTTCCTCATTTATAAAATAAATTGAAGAAGGAAATGGCAAATCTCTCTAATATCTTTGCTAAGAAAACCCCAAATGGGTCACAAAAAGTTAAAAAGTACTGAACAGTAAAGCATTCAATAATACTCACATTTATATAACATTTTATAAGACATAATCCTCATAACAACCCTAGGAGGAAGATCATATAAACCTTATTTAGTTTATTATCACCTTTTTATAGATGAGGAAATTGAGCCTGAGAGTGATTACTCCATGGTTATACCCCTAAGTGTCAATGCTAACAGAATTCCAAGATCATATTAGTTTTATTCCATAATATTATAACTCGAAGTTTCCTTAATTCCTACATTCTAATCACTGTCCAAGATTGTTTCCTATGCTTTAGCAAAGTAAAAATATGAATATAACACTGTAAAAATTGTTGGTGCTTCCAGTTGTAGAAAGTTATTGAACTAATATAAATGACCTAACAAATTCTTTCAATAATAGCATATAAACAATTTAAATACAAAGTAATTCTGTAAAGGAGAGACCATTAATAACTACATTGCTCAGAAAAGGCACCTGAGTTGGACCCAAGGGTTTACAAGGAGAAAAACAATTTGTGCAGAGAAATAGAGTACCAAGATGGAGTCCTGAGTTAAAGAAAAGAAAGTAGGCAATTTTGACTAAAATGTAGATTACATGAGGGAAGAATAAAGTGAAAATGGTAAGAAAATAGAGAATGGAACCAGATTCTGAAAGACTTTGAATTCCAAACAAAACACTCATCCTTTGTTTTCAAAGAAGACCGATGACATCATGGGTGATGTCTTAATTCCTATGTGACTTGGTTAAATGAGCGAGAGTTGTACGAAGTCCCCAGCTTCATTCTTACAGAAACAATGAAGTCCAATGCAATACAAAAGTCAAGTTCTGGCAATAACTCAGGATACACTGGATGATTTTGGTATGTTTGATGTCTGAACAAGCTCTAAGTGCTCCACAGCACCTGCTTTAGCTGCTTTCATGGTGGTAGTTTAATCTTTGAATGAGGAAGTAATTCCAAAAAGTCATACCTGCCTTTTTGGAATATCAATTAATAGCTGTATGTATGTTAAAATGGAGTGAGAAGAGCCTAAAAGCAGGAGAACTAATTAAGAGATTATTATAATTGTTCAAATAATGATGGCATAAATTAAAATGGTGATTTTTGTGAAGGGAAAGAAAGGTTAAAGTACAAGAAATATTATGGAGATAAAAACCTTAACTTTGACAGTGGACTAAATATGCAGAGTTAGACCAATTGAAGATGTGGGGATAACTCCAATACTGCTAAATTGGATGCCTAGAAGGATGAAGATTCCTATCAGAGAAATAGAAAACTCAGGAAGTGAAATTTACAATAAAACACAACAAAATAAAGAAAAATATGAAAAATCTTACACCTAATATATATCTTCCAAACTGAAACTTAAATGAAATGAAATATGAGTAATTGAATATCTATACTAACAAAATTTAAAATGGCAAGCTAAATAACACTCTTAGAAATATAAATTGGGAATACTATAAGGATAGAGAAAGGAAAAATGGTATTAAATATTCACAACTGAATTCTAACATTCAAAGAAGCATTAACTCCTATAAATTGTTCATAAAAGTGGAGAAAAAATACCTTCTAAGACTCTCCACAAGACAAATATCTTTTTGCTATTAAACCAGAGAGAATAAAGCATATAGGGAGGGCTATCAACAATGTCACAATATTATATTGAGGCAAAATATTAAGTAAAAGTAAAATAAAAGAGAATAAGAATACAACCTGTAATATTTCTTATGATCAGATTTTGTTAAAATTATAAACATTAGAAAAATAAAAATATGAATCAATTAAATAGAAAAATGAAAACCAAATTAGTATTTCTAGAGGTACAAAAAACTCTTTGACAAAATATAGAACTCATTTCTGTTAAAACATAGAAAAAAGCAAAAAGCTTTGCAGAAAGAATAATTCCTTAATATTTTTGAAAGTAATTGTGCATTAACATGGGCATATACATTTATATGTGTATATTGTTATATACTGATAAAGAGGTCCAAAATAAAGGTTGCCCATTCAATTATTCAACATAATGTAGTCTAGTGATGTCAAACTCAAAAAGAAACTGGGGATCATTAAATCATACATAAAGATCCCCTATAAGTGGCATACTGACTTAGAAAATCACATCTTAACATTTTCTATGTTTTATTATATTTTTATTTATTTTGTTAAGTATTTTCCAATTATATTTTAATTTTGTCCAGCCCTCAATAGGGTGTTGTGGGCCATTGAATGTTTGACACTTTTGGTCTAGACAATAGATATTTTTTATCTACTTGTTTTTTCCCCATGAGGATAATTAGGCAAATGTCTTGGAATAATTATGGTTCTTATTTAAGAGACTCTGTATTATCTCTGGGTTTCATGCAATCAGCAGAACACTATCTGCAAACAAATATCTATGTACTCACTTATTTATTAGGAAATCCTCTTTAACATGAATCCTAGATTTCCTCCATGGCAATAGAAAACATCTCTTTCAGGTATATATCTCTGTTCCATACAGCATTTAATAGTATTGTTCAAAGTGTTAAGTTATTCCTATTGTTTTATATTTCAAGAAATCTCAAACAATTAATTTGTAGAAAGAAATTATAAAGATAAGAGCAAAAATAAATAGAAAAGAAAAGAATGCTTTGGTTGATAAAGCATTTATTTTAATAGGCCAATAAAATTGATAAGCCATTAACAAATTAATTTTTTAAAGAGAGAAAATTGTGAATTTGAAAGATTACTTGTGGGAAACAGTAAAAAAATTTAAATAGATTTTTTTAAATTATAAAGGAATCTCTGTTCATAGCAAATTCTAATTATGCATATTCTAATTCTAATGTATGAGAAAATTTAAAGGAAATGGTATTACAAAAAATATAAATTGTCAAATGGCCTCACAGAAAAAGAACATTTCTAAGCAGACTGATCTCTAAGAGGAAATAAGACAAGTTATTAAAAAATCACCATGTTAAGCAAAAAAGAAACACCTGGAATATTCAAGTTCATAGCAAAATTCTTTCAAACATTGAAGAGTATACCTATGTTACATATATTATTCATAAATGTAGAGAAAGCCAAGGGGAGAAATGTGGCATTGATTTTTAAAATGAGGCAAAAATAACTTTAAAAAGAACTTATAGTACAATGCTGCCAATATAGATGCAAAAATATTAAGCTTAATATTAACCAATAGAATATAATAATACATAAAAAAGTATTCCTCATGACCAGAATTGAAATCAGACATGAAACACTATTCCCAAATCAAAAGACTATAAATATAATCCCCAAAAAGATACTAAGAAACTTTTTAAAATGTCATATTTCATAAGATATAGGAAAGCCTTTAATAAAATTCAATATACATTCATAATAAAAGACAAAAACTGATAGATATTTTATTGAGGATTTTTTCCTTAAGATAATGAAAAATATATCAACCTTAATCCAAGAGCCAATATTATATGCAGTTGAGCAACCTTAGGAGCAGTACCTCTAAAAAATAAGTACAGAATAAAGATTTCCATACCCACTGATTTTATTTGATGTGGTATTAAAAATTCTAGCAATAGCAATAAGACAGGAAAAATATATTATCAGGATTAACGTTGGAAATAAAGATGTCAAAATGTCATCATTTGCAGATGACATGGTAGTATAACTTGGAAAGCTAACTACTTCACCCTAAAAGATTAAGACACAGTAAATGAATTCAACAGTTACCAAATATAAGTTAAATACAGAAAAAATAATTGGCATTCTTATTTAAGCATAATACAATTTAAAAAGATCTAATCTTTACAAAAAGAATAAGGTTCAAAAGAGCAACACAAGCTTTAACATTTGGAAATTAACCTACATAAGATTATGCAGAACCCAGAAAAAAAACAAACTATAAAACTACAATGACCATGATAAGAAAGATAAATATCTGGAGACACATTAAATGTTCACATTAAATGGGTTGGATTTTTTTCCAGTGAAATCTGAGATTTAATTTGTATAGGGAACTTCTTATATCAAAATCTTATTTACCCAATGTAGATTAGTACCTGCACTGAAATTTACAATTGTAGTGAACTATCTTGGACATTGAAAGTTAAGTGACATGATCACCCAGTAAATATATATCAGAGTTATTTGAACCCAGGTCTTTCTGATTCTGAAATTGGATATCTATCCATTATTTCATTAATACAGTAAAAATGACAATATTACTCCAAATACATCTTTATTTATTATGGATTATTGTAATACCATGGAAGACCAAAGGTTTTCATAATGCAAATTATTTGAAAAACAAATGAATAACAATATTATACTGAAATATTATACTGAAAAGAAAAACTGATTAAGAGGATCATGCATTATGAAATTTCAACATGTTACAAAGTAGCTATAATTAAAACTAGTATGAGGGAAGAAATAGAAAAATCAATTAAATTAAATATATACTATATGTATATGTGTATGTGAGTTTGTGTATACATATGTATGTGTGCATATATACATCCAACATAAGTAATTTCTATATCTTAGTATAGGTACAATTAGGTAAATCGTGGAACATAGATGCATCTTAATATAATTCAATACTATAATGCAATTTATGTGGATAAGTATAAGGAATAAGACCTTTATGAAATAATGCAAAGTAAAGCAAAAACTAGAGAAATGCAAGGATGCTGTATACACTAAATATTGTCATCTGAGGAAAATAACATAGAATTAATTGGCATTTCAGAATAATAATAAAGGAAGGTATGATTTATACTTCTAATTTTTGTGAGAGAAAAGATGGCTCTGAGCTGAATTAAGAATAAAATTGTAAAAGTGAAAAGGACAGGGGTTTAATATGGAGAAATATAGGTAAATGAAAAAGTAAAGAAGTACCTACTTGATTTTAATTCTAGTTTCTGTGAAGTTATAGGAAAAGGGGAAAAAAGAGGTTACAAGGAATTACCTTGAATAAGTAGAAGAAAAAATTTGAGAAGGTGATTATTAAAGATTTTAGACTCATGAATAAATTTAGAGAATAAATTTAAGTGAAAAGAAACCTTGGACAATTTGAGGACTAGATGAATGAATGTTGAGCTGAAGAAGAATTCAATCTCTAGGAATAGTCAAAGTGATGGAGTAAAGATTAAACACCTGAAGAAAAGAATTTATGGGAAACGTGAGTGGGTCGAATGAGAAAAGATAGTTGGCAAAATAAGAAAAACTAAGCAGAACAAGGAAGCAAAGTAAATTGATAAATAGAAGAAACAATGAGAAAATGAAGTAGGACTTGGCTGAATTCAAGGAAAGAACATTAGATGTGCCTTTCAATTTTTTAAGTGATAAGAAGTTGAAAAGGTCTTAAGGTTATATTTGATAAATGAGGCATAAACACCCACAAATAATTCTTATTAAAAATAGATTGGAAATCTCATTTATTATGGAGCATGATAAATTTTGAAGTGAATTGTATTAAGTATTCAATGTTTATATTTCTGCTACAACCAAGCAATTGCTTATCTGTGATCCCAGTGTGGGTTGGCTACATTCCTAGAAGAGAAAGTAAAATGACTCAAGAAATACCTTTCCACATTCCAGTTATGACACAATGAAGTGTTCCTTTACTTTAAAAAAATAAAGCTAAAATACAATGGAGAGGAAAAAAAGAACAAAACTCACAGATTATAAATAATCCTTGAGAATAATTGAGATAATAGAAAACTGTCCCAGAGGGGGAGTGGGAAAGAAAAGTGCAAACGTTTCCTTGGAGCTAAAAAAAAAATCAAAATGAGTTTCAGTTTCTTCCTGAAGAGGTGATTGAGGTTTCAGGAGGCTGTTGTATGCCTTTCAAAGAATGATAAAGTAAAGCCACAGAAACTATCACATAGAATTTAAGCTCCTACTGGGTAGGATTGATTCAGTCATGTATTTGTATTTCTAGGCTTAACAGTGCTTGGGATATATCACTTGTTTACTGACTGATTGATGAAAAAAGATAACTTAGTAAGAATCATAAAGAAAGAAAAGAATACTTTTTGCTCAGGAAAATATTCTAATAATAATAGAGAGATCTATTGGCTTCTTGGAAAGAAGACCTATATCCAAGATATAACAGAATAATTATTATGACTTCAATGGATTTCAAGTACTTTTAGAAAAAGGTCTGTATATTTTTGTATGCCCCATACAGCACAGTGCCTGGCACTTAGTAGACATTTAATAAATGTTTGTTGATTGACTGATGGATATATTTGTCAAAATAAATGAATAATATTCCCTCCTGGTGAATCATTCTTAGAGAAGGAATCCAGAAAGTTTTCCCAATTTGTGAGTCTTGGGCAAGAAACTGAAAACTAGAGGGCACAAGTAATGTTTTCCTCATTGCTGTCTATTAGACCCAAGGGATGTAGAAGGGAGGGGAAAAGTGATTTTTCAAGTTAATAGCTAGCATAAGATTATATCTGAGAATGGGAATTTGGACTTAAGATCCTGGAATGAAAAACTCTTGGCCAAGGGGAAAGTGTGCCTAACAAAAGCTGATAAAACATATAATTGTCTAGATTGTCCTGAGTCCTTACACCCTAGGAGTAAGAGTGACTTAAAGTCACCATCTCTTATTAGAATAGGTCTATTTCTTATTATAATGTTCATTCTTTCATTAATTGTTCACCAGAGATGATTACCACTTGTTGGAAATATCCCTCTTCCAAAAGCATGTAAACATTGAGAAGCCTCTATAATTCATCTTTAGGTTAGGAGAAACCCAAATAACCATCCTTTTATTAATTATTCATCAAAATTATAATTACCCAGAGGAAAAAAATGCAATTGTTTGGAGTCTTGCAAATCTAAGCAAAAGGGTGGCAGAAAGAAAAATACTTGTGTGTCTCTCTTACAAGTTGGATATTGGAGAGAATAACTAAAATGAAGAAAGAAGAATTTTCAGTTGAGACATTAGGAAGTTCACAAGGAGTAAAATCCAAGAAAGAAAACAGTATTAAAACTTATGGCATCACTCTTTAGACATCTCCAGACCATGTCTCACTCTCCTGTCAAACTTTGCCTCTATCCTTGGAACCCCTTTGGGTTTGATACATGAACCTTACCTTTTCCATATCCAGGCTTTGATCTTGTTTCCTGGATCCATTTCCAAACCAAGAAGATATACCTCCTATTCCTCTTCTCCCTCCTTCCTTCCCTCCCCTCCTCCCCGCCTCCAGGTGTTTTGATTTCTTCTATTAGAATATAAACTCCTTGAGAAAAGAGACTCTTTTGCTTGCTTATATTTTATACCCAGGGCTTAAAAAGCATATGATAACTATTCTCTCAATTTATGATCTATCTCTATATACAATACTGAAAGTTTAATCAGTAATCAAGAAGAACTAGAAATCTTAACACAAGAAAACAAATTTTTGACCTTACGAATATAATAAGTATTGGTAGATGAAACTAATAACTGAAATAAGGTTTTTGATATGTATACCTTAGTCAAAAGAAATATGATAGGTTAAAAATACATTAGAAAGATATACTCATGCATTATTCATTCAAGTCTAATTGATTCTACCTTTATAACATTTCTCATTTTATTTCCTTAAAGACCTTTCACCTCAGATTTTTGTATTGTATCATTGTTCAGCCATTTTCAGTTGTGAATGTTCATGATGCCTTTTGGAATTTGCTTGGCAAAGATATTGGAAAAGTTTGCCATTTCCTTTGTTTTTTTTTTTAAATTTGTTCATTTAACAGATGAGGAAACCAAGGCAAACAGGATTAAGTGACTTGCTCAGGATCACACAAGTTAATTAGCACCTAAGGTTAGATTTGAACTCAGGAGGATGAGTTTTCCTAACTCCAGGCCTGGCATTCTATTTTAGTTGTGATATTTAGTTTAGATTTTAGTTTAGATATTATATATTTCGTTTAGATATTAGAGTGGTTTGCTATTTTATTCTCCAGTAGATTAAGGCAAACCAAGATTAAATAATTTGCTAAGGACCACAAAACTCGTAAGTATCAGACACCAAATTTGAATTCTGGTTTTCCTGACTCAAGGTCTAGCCCTCTATCCACTGAGCCACCTTGCCACCTATCTTTGTAAGCAGGACTATTGCAAAAGTCTGCAAATTATTCTTATTGACTAAAGATTCTCCCTTCTCCAGTACAAGCTCCACAAAACTGCCAGAATTATATTCTTTCAAAAAAATTAATAGTATTTCATTTTTCAAAATGCATGGAAAGATAGTTCACCTTTGCAATACTTTGCATTTCAAATTTTCCTCCCTTCTCTCCCCCAACACAGCAGGCAATCTGATATGTTAAATATGTGATTCTTCTAAACAAATTTTTATAGTTGTTACACTGCTTAAGAAAAATCAGGTCAAAAGGGGAAAAACACATGAGAAAAAAAATAACAACAAGGAAACAACAACAAAAAGGTAAAGAACACTATGCTTTGAACCACATTCAGTCTTCATAATTCTCTTTCTGGATAGAAATGCATTTTCCATCACAAATCTATCGAATTTCTTTGAATGGCCTCATTGTTCAAAAGAACCAATTCCGTCACAATTGATCATCACATAATCTTGTTATTATTGCAAATAATGTCCTCTTTGTTCTACTCACTTCACTTAACATCGGTTCATGCAAGTCTTTCCAGGCTTTTCTGAAATCAGCCTGCTCATCATTTTTATAGAATAATAATATTCCATTACCATTCATATACCATAGCTTATTCATCCATTCCCCAACTGATGGACATTCATTCAATTTCCAGTTCCTTGCCACTACAAAAAGGGCTGCTACAAACATTTTTGCACACACAAATCCTTTTCTATTTTTTATTATCTCTTTGGGATAGAGGCTCAAATATGATCTCTTTGGGATACAGGATACTGTTGGATCAAAGAGTATACACAGTTTTATGTCTCTGGGTATAGTTCCAAATTGCTCTCCAGAATAGTAAGATCATTTCACAATTCTACCAACAATGTATGTGTTCCAGTTTTCTCAAATCCCTCCCAACATTTATCATCTTTTCCTGTCATCTTAGTCAATCTGAGAGGTGTAAAATGACATCTCAGAGTTGTCTTAATTTGCACAAAATTGTATTCTTGAAACATGGATAAAGCCATGTTATTTCCTCAACTGTTATAACCTTGGGAAAATACACAAAATATTCTGTTAGGCATTTAAAAGTATTGTGGAACTACTGGGGTTTGATGCGCAAGGGAATAATATTAGAACTGTGCCTTAAAAATCATTTTTTTCAATGATATGTAAGATGTATTGGAATAGGGAAAAACTTGAAGCATGATAATTAATTAGGGAAACTATTATAAAAGTCCAGGGGGAAGTGAATAGGATACAACTAAGGTGTTACCTATATATATGAAGAGAAAGGGTTAGATGTAAAAGATAATAGGGATCTGACAACCAACTGTATGTGTAAGATGAGTCAAAATAAAGTAACTGGAAAAATGGGGATCCTCAACAGAAATTGGGAAGATCAGAAGAAAACTGGTTTTGGGGGATGAGATAATGAATCCTATTTTAGATATATTGAGTTTTAGATGTCTACAGGACATTCAGTTAAAAATATTCAACAGTTTATGAATAGAAGCCAGTATTCTGAAGAAAGTTTGGGCCTGAATAGGAGAGACTGTGGCTGGTCATTTTCAAGAGGTCTTAGATCCTGGAAATCTAAAGTCTTACACTGTTGGATAAAACTAAGGTGATTCTTTGGGATGGGGAGAAGCGAGGCTGTTTATAGATGGACATACCAACCCATATCAGAAAAATAATGTTACAAAGTTTCCTTGGCAATCACAATGGAGATAGGTTGTTGAATTATTGCTGTACTTCTTGCTTAGGCAAGGTAGGGAAATCCAGTGTGAAGTGGGATGGGGGGAGAGGGAAAGAGACAGAAACAGAAATATAGAATACATCTGTAAACTGCAGGCCAGTAATTTGACTTTGGTTTCTTAAAAATTTCTATGGTGATCATAAAAGCAAAGATTAGTGGTAGACTAACATTATTTCCTTAAGTTATCAGGAAAATGCTGAAATACAGTTTACCTAAATTTTAGCAAAGTTATTTGATAGTATATAACATACTCTTCTTATTATGTGGAAAATAAAGAAAGATGTAGATTAGGTAATAATTCAAATAGATGAATTCAGAACTGGTTTAATTCTTGGACACCAAAAGTACCCATTAATGGTTTCATGTTAACATGGCAGGAGGTCTCCAAGGGAGTACTCTAGAGACCTATATTTGGTTTCTGGTATGTTCACTAATTTTTTTTTTGCTGAGGCAATTGGGATTGTGACTTGCCCAGGGTCACACAGCTAAGGAATATTAAGTGTCTGAGATGAGAGTTGAACTTGGATCCTCCTGATTTCAGGGCTGGTCCTCTATCCACTGCATCACCCAGCTACCCCTGTTCACTACTTTTTTTTAAATCAATTATTTAAAGTCATAGATGGAATGCTTATTGAATTTCCAGATAAGAAAAAGCTAGGAGAGATAACTAACATACTGGATGATCCTGAAATATATGAATTGGAAAATGATAAAATGTTGATAGTCAAATGCTTAGCCATTCAAGCTCTTTCTAAAGCTCATATATTTGTCAGCATTTAAAGAATCCTTTTGTGGTCACTTCTATCTTTATGTCAAAATTCTGCATTCTCTGAGTTACATTTGAGTGATTTAGTACTCGATGAATCTAAATAAGTGAGACTATTGGCTGCATCATGTATGTTTTAATCAGAGCTTAGTTAGCTGCACAATGATCTTATCTGAACAGAGTAGGGAAAGTCAGGACCCAAAGATTAAACAATTGCTTATATGTGAATTGAGCAGGGATAACAGGAGGGAGCCAGAAATTTGTTCATTAGGCATCCTGTAACAGTAAAAGTCTGAGGTATCTGTCAATAGGTACTGGGGTTCAAGAACAGAAATCCAGTCAAACCGAAAGCATTTATTAAGTACATACTGTGCCCAGACTCTAGGGATACAAATTCAAATGATAAAATAATCCCTTCTTTCCGTAAGCTTGCATTCTAATGGTACCCTGAAAGGTACCTCAGAAAGCTAAGGGGGGAATTAGCAGATCACCAAGATACCAGATAGGCGGGGACATAACTAAGAGGCAGTTATTAAAATCATACCACAAAATTAGAGAATGATCACAGAGTAGAAAACACAAAATCTGTTTAGTGGAATGTCAGGTTAGAATAGAACTAGTAGCAAGATTATGTCATAATTGAACTCTGATTTGGTTTTAAGCTGTTGACTGAGGTTCCTTCTTTTGCTTTTGCCCAAGGAAAGACCCTGGAAGCTAACAGCTAAAGATTAAGTGGCTATAGCAATGAAGTTTAGAAAACTAGAAGCCAAACAGATTATTACAGAAGATAACACTAGGAAGATAAGTAGGGCCAAGTTGGAGGGAGGGAGGTTAAGCCATTAGAGGTTTGTAAACAGGAAGCAAAACCCTAAGACTACACTTTTTCTAGGGATTAACCTGTTGGCTGTAGGCAGAATAAATAGATAAGTCACAGCAGAAAAAAAAAATAGATCCTGGATCCTCCATGTCATATTCATTAATAGCTTATATATTGAGGTATTGCTTCTTTTACATAATCAGAAAGCACAAACAGAAAAATAGAAATAAAAACAAATAACAGCTCCCTATTATAAAATATAGTTTATATTTTATAAATAAAATATATTTATTTATTTTAAATTTATGGAATAGAATAAACATTTCCATAACAAAGTATAATAAAAAAATTTGGATGTGAAATTACTAATCTATTATGTACAACTTGCTAATACTTTTAAGTATATAATAAACTTATCATATAAATCCTTTTTCTTTTTTTTCTCCTTTTTTTTTCTTTCCCAAACCAGGCTCTCCATGTAGATGGCTCTCATTAAGCACACAGACAAAATAATATATATGTATGTATGTCTGTGTGTTGTGAATATGTGTGTGTATATATATGTGTATATATATATATATAAATAGATAGATAGATAGATAGACAGACAGATAGATAGATATAGATACACATACACACATAAAATCATTCAACACATTAGGAGTGGTTTTCTGATCTTCACAAAGGACTTAAGTCCCCAGTGATGCACTCCTTCCAAGGTTGATTTCAAATAGTTGATTTCAATTAGTTAGTCAGACATTAACAATACTCCAGGAACAAAGTGAAGAATAGCCAGTAAGTAGGGAGGCTGATGATGATGTTGATGATGATGATGATGGTAGCAGTGATGGTTAGTATTTCTAAGGAGTCTTGTGCCTGATGCATAATATCTCTTTTTTTTTTAAAGGGCCACTTAAAAACACATAAAATATTGAGGGGAAAAAAGAAGGAACTCAAAATTTTTATTTTTTAGTTCTTAAGACATGACTGGTTTCCTGGAAACTTTTGGATTGTAGCATTTAGATAAATAATTTAAAATTTAAAATATTCTTACTATTATGATGATAATAATTCTTAAAAAGTTTAAAACTAAAGAAAATGTTCCTTTTTTATCTTCCAGAAAGCTCTTGATTCTTTAAAAAAAAGCAAAAAAAAATATAACATAAAAAAATAAAAATAAAAATTTTTATGGATTTGTTTTCTCTGCTTTCTCTGAGCTTGGCTGTTCTATGATGCTTACAGATGTCTCATTCAAATTGATCTTTCACATAATACAGCACAGAGATTTCCTTAGATACTCTAGTTTTCGCTTACATTTTAATTATATCAGAGTTCCCAGACTTCTTTTGCTGAAGAAGGTCACTTTGTCACATATATAATCATCTACTTAAAAAACCTTTAGTTCAACTGTTATAAGTACAGTGTTTTTATCTTCTAATGGGATGACTTAAGATGGATACAAGAAGTATTTTTTTAAACTACCACTTAATCTTTTGCAGCTAATAAGCAACCATTCTACAAGATCACTGGTGAACACACACAAGGCCATGCAATTCATCTTTAAGCCATGTAGCATTTGTTTTTGCTTTAGTAGGAGTTAAGTGATGCAAACTAAATGCAGAAAGCTCAAGTGTTTGGAATACAACAACATCAGATCTTAACTACAATTAATTAAAGGCTACACACAAAAGCTTTAAGGACACTCTCCAATTTGCTTTTAAATAAATCAAGGAAAACATTTCTGTACAGATAATGGACATTTATCCTGGACTTTGAGTTTTTTGGTTTTGGGTTTTGGTGGGTTTGTTTGTTTGTTTGTTGTAAACAGATCATATTTTATTGTTTTTGGTCAAAGACATGATTAACAGAAAGTAGTGATCAAGTGCTATGTAATTGATTTCCAGACCAAGTGAAAGAATTCCTGTACACAAAACTATTTCAGTGAAGCCATTTCAAAAAATGTCATCACTGGACAAATGCATGACCATATCTACTTAATTGTGTTCTCCAAGTATCTATCTTGTTCTAATATTTGAGGCAGCTATTTCCAAAAAGAAATTTTTAAAAATTAATATCTTTACCAGACAATAAGTAACAACTTTTTAAAAATTGTAGACTATTCAGAAGGATCATGTCTATTTTTCATAATGTTTTCTTTCAGATATCAGGAAGGGGATCACTGAGTAAGCCCATTAATTACTTTACCTGAATTCAAGTAAGTGGTAAAATGTCATGGTCTTGATACTTTAAGTAGGTGAGAGAGAATGTCCAAGCATGAAAAGTTAGTGATGTATTTAGATGTCTTTAAAAACCATTGGATAAACACCATAGTGTGATTGGATTGGTTGAAGAAATTCAGCCATGCCCTGTTTGTTATTCAATAAAATGGTGAGTCAGTTTGTAACTGAAGATTTCAAGCAAGGGATGAGCCATATAGAAACCTTTCAGCCATGTTTCTGTGAAGAAATTGCTTGAGGGGTGGAAGGAGTAGCATCATCTCCTTCCCCTTCCTGCTTGCTCATTCTACCTTAGACAGAAGAGCAACAAGTGAACTTCAAAGGAGCTGGAGTACTTAAAATTTGCTTCATTGTACAAACAGCATTCCTGAGATAACAGCAGAAGGCAGTAATATCTACATTAGGAACCCAAAATAGATGGGGTGCAATAAGGAAAGGCAGATTAAAGGAACATAGCAGAAAAGCTATAATATTCCTAATGGACATGATCTAAGGACCACCCTAAAAAGGGATTAAAAAAACTTCCAGGGACTGGAATTTGTGAGTTACTTCTTAGTTGCATCATGTTGTCATTAGGCCTGAGTTCATTTTTCCTCTAAGCACCATATTTACTTGTGGGAGAGTATGGTCATTACTTAGGGTGGCTTTTTTTGTTTGTTTGGGGTTTTTTTTTTTGTTGCTACTAATTATATTATCTCAGTAAACTTCTATTTTTAATAGTTAAAAATTGTGTGACTAATTGAAATCAACTGATTACCATGGAAGGAATATATCACTGCAGACTTGAGTCCTTTGTGAATATTAGAAAACCACTCGTATGTGTAGAATGATTTTATATTTGTGTGTGTGAATATATATCTATATGCATATAGATATATATTCACACACACATATATACACAACACAAAGACATATATACATATATATTATTTTGTGTGTGTGTGTGTCTAATGAGAGCCATATCTATCATATCAAAGGAGAAAAAAAGATTTATATGTTTATTATATATTTAAAAGAATTAGCAAGTTGTACATAATAGATTTGTAATTTCATTTAAAACCTTTTTTATTATGCTTTGTTTTGGAAATGCTTATTTTATTCCATAAATTAAAAATAAATAAATATTATTAAAAAAAACACTTCTAGGGCTACCTCTGAATTCGGAGGAACAGCATAGCTGGCTGCCATCTAAAAACCTGAAGTAATAGTCTAAATAGGGATTGGGGGAGCAAGTCCAGAGCATGTACTGCATAGAAACAAGCCAAATTCCCTAGACATGGTGAGAATCAAACACCATCAGTAAAAATGAAATTTATTAAAAATTGTTAAAAAAAGAAATAACAGGTTGTGATGTGAGAATCAGATTAGTAATAGCTGTTTTTGTGTAGTCAGACCCTCATCTATATAGAATAAAAGTCAAAATCAATATGCAATTTTAAAAAGGATAAAGATGAGAAGACACTATGAATATTGATAATATCTTCAATCTGCCAGATTCAAGGAATCTATCACCAGTAAAAATTCAAAATTTTAAAAAGCAAAAATTTTAATCTAGATAATCACTATTTCTTTAAAAAGTTTAATTATCATAAATAGCCTCTGTGATGAAAAGGCTAATTTCTCTTTCACCAAGAAAAGAGATGTGATGGTTAAAGGAAACATCTATTTAGAATACAAATTCATTGATGAAATAATAAAACAGAAGAAGATGCTGGCAGAATGTTATTAAAAGTTTGAAAAAGTGGAAAGCAAGAGAAGTTCAAACAAGCTGACAAAATTATCCCAACAAAATTGGAAAGTCAAAGGTAGGGTCATATATTTAGAACTACATAGACACAGAATATTAAATGGAAAGTTTTGAAATACTGTTTTTTTTTAATAGCAGATGAATTCTTTATTCTATTTTTTTTTTAATTTGCAAAACATATGTATGGGTAATTCTTCAACATTAACCCTTACATAGCTTTCTGTTACAATTTTTCCCCCTATTCTCCACCACTCCCATAGATGGCAGGATATCCCCTACATGTTAATTATGTTAAAATACTTGACAAATCGAATATATGAATAAGTATCTCCACACCTATCATTGTTGTGCAAGAAAAAACATATCTACAGGAAAGACATATCAGATAAAGGAAACACAATGTAAGCAAACATCAATCTAGAGCATGAGGACATTATGATGTGGTCCACATTTCACATCCCTCTCTCTGTGTGTATGTGGCTTTCTACAATGAACAATTGGAAATGGTTTGAAACATTTCATTGTTGAAGAGAGCTATGTCCATCAGAATTGATCATCATATAGTATTGTTGTTTCCATGTATAATGATCTCCTGGTTCTGCTCATTTCACTCAGCATCAGTTCATGCAAGTCTCTCCAGGCCTCTCTAAAATCATCCTGCTGGTTGTTTCTTACAGAACAATAATATTCCATAACATTCATATACCATAATTTATTCAGCCACTCTCCAATTGATGGGCATCCTTTCAGTTTCCAGTTTCTAGCCACTACAAAAAGGGCTACCACAAACATTCTTGCACAGGTGGGGCCCTTTACTTCCTTTATGATTTCTTTGGGATATAAGCCCAATAGAAATGCTGCTGGGTCAAAGGGTATGCACAGTTTGATAATTTTTTAAGCATAGCTCCAAATTGCTCTCCAGAATGGCTGGATCCGTTCACAGCTCCACCAACAATGCATCAGTGTCCCAGACTTCCCACATTCCCTTCAACATTCATCATTAACTTTTCCTGTCATTTTAGCCAATCTCACAGGTGTGTAGGGTTACCTCAGTGTTGTCTTAATTTGCATTTCTCTGATCAATAATGATTTGGAGCACCTTTTCATATGACTACAAATAGTTTTAATTTCATCCTCTGAAAATTGTCTGTTCATATCCTTTGACCATTTATCGATTGAAGAATGGCTTAAATTTTTATAAATATGAGACAATTCTCTATATATTTTGGAGATGAGACCTTTATCAGAAACCTTAATTGTAAAGATAATTTCCCAATTTATTGCTTCCCTCCTAATCTTGTCTGCATTGGTTTTGTTTGTACAAAAACCTTTTAACTTAATATAGTCAAAGTTATCTATCTGGTGTTCAATTAAGAGTTCCAGTTCTTCTTTGGACATAAATTTATTCCATCTCCATAGGTCTGAGAGGTAAACTATATTACATTCCTCTAATTTACTTATAATGTCACTCTTTATATCCAGATCATGAACCCATTTAGATCTTATCTTTGTATGCAGTGTTAAATGTGGGTCAAGCCCTAATTTCTTCCACAGTAGTTTCCAATTTTCCCAGCAGTTTTTGTCAAATAGTGAGTATTTATCCCAGAAGCTGAGGTCTTTGGGTTTATCAAAGACTAAATTGCTATAGTTATTGCCTACTTTGTCTTGTGATTCTATCCTATTCCACTGATCAACTACTCTATTTCTTAGCCAGTACCAAATGTTTTTGATGACTGCTGCTTTGTAATATAGTTTTAGATCTGGTACAGCAAGTCCACCATCATCAGCCAATTTTCCATTAATTCTCTTGAAACTCTTGACCTTTTGTTCTTCCAAATGAATTTTGCTACTATTTTTTCTAGATCTGTAAGATAATTTCTCGGGAGTTTGCTTGGTATGGCACTAAATAAGTAAATTAGTTTGGGTAGTATTGTCATTTTTTATTATATTTGCTCAGCCTACTCATGAGCACTTGA
>JAJPUD010003751.1:52195-91835 GCA_023553655.1 Myrmecobius fasciatus
ATATTTCCATGCATTTTGTTTTCCTTCTTAGGTTGTTTTTTTCTTCTCTTTCTAGATCTGATGTTTCTTGTGCAGTAAAATAACTGTATAGATATGTATATATGTATTGGATTTGTCATATAATTTATCATATTTAGCATGTATTAGATTACCTGTCATATAGGGGTAGGGGGTGGGGGGAAGGAAGGGAAAATCTTGGGAAAAAAAGTTTTTGCAAAGGTCAATGTAGAAAAATCACTCATATGTTTTGTAAATAAAAAGCATTTAATAAAAAAAGGAAAAAAACCAGTTATTTTGAATGGAATTTCTTTTTGTATCTCTTGCTGCTGAACTTTATTGGTAATATATAAAAATGCTGATGATATATGTGGATTTATTTTGTATCCTGCAACTTTGCTAAAGTTGTGAATTGTTTCTAGTAGTTTTTTTAGTTGAGTCTCTAGGGTTCTCTAAGTAGACCATCATGTCATATGCAAAGAGTGATAATTTGGTTTCCTCATTACCTACTCTAATTCCTTTAATCTCATTTTCTTCTCTTACTGACAAAGCTAACATTTCTAATACAATATTAAATAGTAATGGTGACAGTGCACAGCCTTGTTTCACTCCTGATCTTATTGGGAATGGCTCTAGTTTGCTCCATTACATATGATGCTTGCTGATGGTTTTAAGTAGATACTACTAATCATTTTAAGGAAAAGCCCATTTATTCCTATACTCTCCAGTGTTTTTAATAGGAATGGGTGTTGGATTTTATCAAAGACTTTTTCTGCATCTATTGAGATAATCATATGGTTTTTGTTAATTTGGTTATTAATATAATTGATTATGCTAATAGTTTTCCTAATATTGAACCAGCCCTGCATTCCTGGTATAAATCCTATATGGTCATAGTGTATTATCCTGGGGATGACTTTCTGTAATATTATTGCTAATATCTTATTTAAGATTTTTGCATCAATATTCATTAGGGAAATGGGTCTATAGTTTTCTTTCTCAGTTTTCTCCCTACCTGGTTTAGCTATCAGCACCATATCTGTGTCATAGAAGGAATTTGGTAGTACATCTTCTTTCCCTATTTTTTCAAATAGTTTATATAGTATTGGGATTAATTGTTCTGTGAATATTTGGTAGAATTCACATGTAAATCCATCTGGCCTGGAGATTTTTTCTTAGGGAGTTAATTAATAGCTTGTTCTATTTCTTTTTCCAAAATGGGGCTATTTAAATAATTTATTTCCTCTTCTGTTAACCTGGGCAGTCTATATTTTTGTAGATAATCCTCCATTTCATTTACATTATCAAATTTATTGCCATAAAGTTGGGCAAAGAAACTCCTAATTATTACTCTAATTTCCTCTTCATTGGAGGAAAGTTCTTCCTTATCATTTTTGAGACTAACAATTTGATTTTCCTCTTTCCTTTTTCTAATCAAATTAACTAAAGGCTTATTTATTTTGATGGTTTTTTGTAAAACCAACTGTTAGTTTTATTTATTAATTTGATAGTTTTCTTATTTTCAATTTTATTGATCTCCCCTTTAATTTTCAGAATTTCCAATTTGGCATTTAATTGAGGGTTTTAAATTTGGTCTTTTTCTAGCTTTTTTAATTGTAAGCCCAGGTCATTGACCTTCTCTTTCTCTGTTTTATGCAAGTAAGCATCTAGAGATATAAACTTACCCCTTATAACCGCCTTAGCCGTGTCCCACGAATTTTGGTATGTTGTCTCATTATTGTCATTCTCCTGGATGAAATTATCGATTGTGTCTATAATTTTCTCTTTCACCCATTCATTCTTCAGGATTAGATTATTTACTTTCCAATTAACTTGTGGTCTGTTTTCTCCTGGCCTTATGTTACATGTGAGTTTTATTGCATCATGATCTGAAAAGGATGCATTTACTATTTTTGCTTTTCGGCATTTGATTTTGAGGTTTTTATTCCCCAACACATGATCAATTTTCGTATAAGTTCCATGAACCCCTGAGAAAAAAGTATACTCCCTTCCATCACCATTCAATTTCCTCCAGAGATCTATCATACCTAACTTTCCTAGGCTTTTGTTTACCTCTCTAACTTTTTTCTTATTGATTTTGTGATCTGATTTATCTAATTCTGAGAGAGCAAGATCCCCCACTAGTATAGATTTACTGTCTATTTCTCCTTGCATCTCTGTTAGTTTCACCTCTAGGAATTTGGATGCTATACCACTTGGTTCATATATATTTAGTATTGATACCGCTTCATTGTCTATGGTACTCTTTAATAAAATATAGTTTCCTTCCTTATCTCTTTTAATTAGATCTATTTTTGCTTTCACTTGATCCGAGGTAAGGATTGCTACCCCTTCCTTTCTTTGTTCACCTGAAGCATAGAAGATTCTGCTCCAGCCCTTTACCTTCACTCTGTATGTATCTCTATGTTTTAGATGTGTTTCTTGTAAACAACATATTGTAGGATTCTGGCTTTTAATCCAGTCTGCTACCCGCTTCCATTTTATGGGAGAGTTTATCCCATTCACATTCACAGTTAAAATAACTATATCTGTATTCCCTGCCATCTTATTTACCCAGAGTTTTGATTTTCTCTTCCCTTTCCCCTCTCTCCCTTCCCTCCTCCCCAGCACTTTATTTTTGATGACCACCTCCCTCCAACAGTCCTCCCCCCTTTAGAACTCCTACCTCCCCTTTACACCTTTCCCCTAATCCTTTTATTAGTCTAACCCTTTCCTTTCCTCCTTTCCTTCCCACCTTCCCACAAGGAGGGTCAGGCCTTTCTTTGAAGCCAAATGTGTCTGATATACTCTCTTAGAGCCCAATCTAATGAGAGTAAGGTTTACACAATACTCATCACCCTCCCTTCTTTCCCTCAATTATATTAGATCTTCTATGTCTCTTTATGAGATTTTGCCTTATTTTACCTCCTTTATTTTTACTTTATTTTGCCTCCTTCCCCCCCACCTTTTTTCAGTATGGTATCCCTTCCACCTCTAATTTCTTTCCCATTATTGTCAAAGAAAAATTGAATTATACCCCCATTCTTTAAGGATACCCATAGTAGAAATAGAGTTCTCAAGAGTTCTTTCCTTTTTACCTTTTTATGCTTCTCTTGAGTTCTGTATTTGGAGGTCAAATTTTTTGTTCAGATCTGGTCTTTTCATTAGAAATAGGGAAAATTCTCCTGTATCATTGAATGACCATCTTCTTCCCTGGAAGATGATGCTCATTCTAGCTGGATAACTTATTATTGGCTGTAATCCGAGTTCTTTTGCCTTTTGGAATATCTGATTCCAGGCCCTTCGATCCTTTAATGTGGAAGCTGACAGATCTTGTGTAATTTTTATTACAGTTCCTCAGTATTTGAACTGTTTCTTTCTAGCTGCTTGCAATATCCTTTCCTTGGTGCGATAGTCCTGAAATTTGGCCACGAGTTTCCTTGGCATTTATTTTTGCCATCTCTTTCAGGAGGTGATTGGTGAATTCTTTCAATGCCAATTTTGCCTTCTGATTCTAAAACATCAGGGCAATTCTCTTTCATGATTTCCTGGAAGATAGCATCAAGGTTCTTTTTTTCATCGTGGCTTTCAGGGAGTCCGATAATCCTTAGATTATCTCTCCTGGATCTGTTTTCCAAGTCAGTTGTTTTTCCTAGGAGATATTTCATATTTTCTTCTATTTTTTCATTTTTTTAAGTTTTTGTTTGACTGATTCTTGAAGTCTTATTGAGTCATTTACTTCTATTGGTTCAATTTTAATTTTTAAAGTATTATTTCCTTCAATTATCTTTTTTAGCTCCATTTGTAACTGGCCAATTGAATTTTTTGGTTCAATGCATTCTTTTTCCATTTTGCCAATTTTATTTTTCAGTGAATTGTTGTCTTTTTCCAATTCACCATTTTTATTTTCCAGTGAATTGGTGATTTTTCCAATTCACTATTTTTATTTTCCAGTGAATTGGTGATTTTTTCCAATTCACCAGTTTTGTTTTTCAGTGAATTGTTGTCTTTTTCCAATTCACCAATTTTGTTTTTCAGCTAATTGTTCTTTTTTTTTCCAATTCACCAGGCTTTTTTTCCCCAGTTTTTCACATCTCTGTTGCAGGGCATTTTTTTCTTCTTGCACTGATCTCAATGCATTTCCCCATTTTAGTTCTAGCTCTCTTTTGAGATTCTCTATGCAATCTTCCAGATAAGCCTTCTGAAACGGGGACCAGCTCATGTCTGCCTTTGTGGCTACATCTGGTGTTGCATTCCCTTTAGGAGCCTCAGAATCTGGGGTCTGCCCTGCTTTCTCTCCAGAAACGTTGTCTATGGTGAGAGCTCTCTTCTATTTCTTGCTCATGTTTTTGAGCTGAGGTCTGAATCACTTGAGGTCTGAATCACTAGCAGGGAATTCTGCAGCCGTTTCAGAGCTGAGGTCTGAATCACCAGCAGGGAATTCTGTTGCCCTTTCAATTTGCCCTGGAGCAGTTTGCTGAGTTGGTACAGGGCTGGTCGGGCTAGATCCACACTAGGACGATGCTTTCAGCTGCTCTCAATCCACCCTTTACCAAAGGCAGATCTGTCAAAGCACCTGCCCGCAAGCAGCGCAAAGTGGCCCATGGGTCTCCCAGGGACTTTCTGGGTGCCTAAAATCCACCGCTCTGACTTCTGCCCTGGCTGCGCCCTGGTGTCTAATTGAGGCCAGCTGCCGATTCCCCTGAGACTGACCTTCTCCAAAATTTTTTCAAAGTAGATTTTTGATAGAAGTGTTTTGTAGTCCTCACTCCAGAACCAGTTTGGAGGCTCACTTTGTCTGGGTCTGAGGGAAGCTCTCAGGAGCTCACAGAGAAAGCTGTCTGCAGTTCGCCATCTTGGCTCTGCCCTCTGAGATACTGTTTAAAGAAAATTATATTTTTGTTTTCTGGAATTGTGTTATTAAATTTACCTCCCAAAGAAACTTTTAAAATTCAAATAAAATTTAAATAATTAAAAAATAACACTTTAAGGAATCTCATGCTGAGAGCCAGACATCTTAAAAGCATTGTTATGGAGCAATTGCTTTTCAAATTATTTCAAGGAGAGGAAGATAACAAAGGCTCTCCTCTAAAATGTCTGGTAAATAATTGTTCTTTTTGATAACTTTCCTTGATAACTTGTAGTGAGGGGAACTTCCTAAGGCTTTCCTGCAAAATCCTAACTTTGTGAACTGAAAAGATAAGTGACTCAGAGTTTTCATGGTCTTTCAGTGATAGTTATTAACAACTAATAGATTTCTCAATTAGTTCATACCAATGAGTCAGGAAGGTAAGCCTCTATCAGAACAAGTGGACAAAATGGCAAACCTAAATAAAGCTCAAATACGATGGTTCTGGGGCACCTAGCCTTAGTTGGCTGCATCATTAATGAAATTAAAGGCAATATTTCTGAGAGAGTTCCAGGGAAAGAAACAAAAAAGAGTTAAATACAGTTTTCTACCTCTCCTTTAGGAGATTTATTCATTAAAAAGGGAGAGAAACCTAAATACTGGGGACAAATATCCCTTATATACACGATTTAACTTATCTAAGTCACTTTTCAAGCATGGGAATATTCAAAAGAATGGATTTCTAAGTCACATACAGCCCAGTTCAGCTCTCAAAGGAAAGAAAGATAGTTTTCTAGATGTGCTTTGTGACCTTTATGATTATGAGTCTATGACATTTAATTGAATAGTGTTCCAACAGTTTTTCAGATGTTCATGAATTCAGTGTTTCAAGAATTACTGGATTAACAAAGGATAATATTTAGATAATTATACACTAATCTGTTCCTGAGATTCTTCCCAGCACACTAAATTGGTCCAAACCATCCTCAAGTATCTATATGAGTAATAGCATATTTACCAAATTTAAGATCTGAAGAGGCCCAGAAGGAATCTTTGAGGCAAATGTATTTGTGCATCCTTGCCCTGTCATCATGGGGTCTGGCCAACTGTGATTTTTGTTGCTGAGTCATTTTCAGTTATGTCCAACTCTTCATGATCCCATTTGGGTTTTTTTTTCCTTGGCAAAGATAATGAAATGGTTTACCATTTCCTCCTTTCTCTCATTTTTACAGATAAGGAAACTGAGGCAAAAGTGTTAAGTAATTTGCCCAGGCTCACATAGCTAGTAAGTGTCTGAGGGCATATTTAAATTCATGAAGGTGACTCTCTTTAATTCTAAACCCAGGGTTCTATGCATTGTACTACCAGCTGCCCACCAACTGTGATAATATATGAATAAATGTCTTGTAAATGTAAATTCTATACATGCATTGTAGTTCCACTTCTCTAGTATACTGATACTATTACCAAGTAATCACTCATTCAGAGAACATTTGCTACTAGATGATGGGGAATATATCTATAGCTTTAGAGATAGTTTGCCATGCTCTTCTGCCTTGCCTTAATTTCTTTTAATTCAACCACTTCTAAGTGTAAGTCAGAGACCTGCATTTGTCCATTATTATTGAAATTCTAATATGCAATTCCGTTTAGCTAGAGGAATACATAGGTATCTGCCTTTGATCACTGTAGATCATGGTCCAAAAATATATTGGCAGAAATGTTTATTTCAGAGTTGAAATTTAGCTAAAGGAACAGGGATCTATCATGATCTCCTTTAATTATCTTAAACCACCTGCACATATGTGCACAGAACATAACCAACCCACTGGACAGAACATTTTGATTAAATGTCCACATGTACAAACTATGCTAGAAAAGAAAAAAAGTTATAGTAATTATATGTAAGTTTATTTTTCTATAGTTGGACAAAGAAGAATTTACACTAATATTTCTGAGAAAAATTAGGATTTTAAAAAGTTCTAATCATAATCATATGATTAGAACAGCATAATAGCTTTTTGAAAGAAAAGAGTGAAAATTAAGCTTACTGTTGGAAACAGCCTGTATGGAAATGGATCAGGAATATAAATAGTTAAGCAAAGAAAACACTGAAGAGCACAGAGTATGCCAGAAAATTGGCATGCTCCAATACATAAAGAAAGACTTTTAAAGACTAGTTAGAGCTGGTCTGGAATATTAGCTTTCTGAAAACCAGATATGCTTCATTATTTTTTTCTTTCTACCTCTTACCCCTATCTAACATAGGGGCATTTCAATTAATGCTTAATAAGTACCTATGTCAGTCAACTAATAAATATTTATTAAATGAAAACTGCATGCTAAGTGCTGAAATAGGCAATGAAAATACACATAGAAAGAACAAAATCATCACTACCCAGCCTAATGAGGAAGGAAACTATTATATATTAAGAGTGCAATAGTCTCTTAAACTCTTACAATCTGGTTTCTGACTTTATCATTCTCCTGAAAATACTCTCTCCAAAGTTACTAATGATTTCTTAGTTGCCAGATCCAATGGGCTTTGTCTTAATCCTTGACTTCTTTGCATTCTTGGACACTTTTGATCATATTCTCCTCTTTTCTCTCTACATTTTTGGGACACTGCTGCCTCTTAGCTTTCCTCTTATATTTCTATTCCTTCTCTGTTTCCTTTGTTGGATACTCTTACAGATCATGCCCATTAAAAGTGGGTATTCCCCAAAACTCTGTCAGCTCTCTTCTTTTCTCCCCCAATACTATTTCATTTGGTGATCTCAACCACCCCCATGGATTTAATTACCATTTCTATGCTGATGATTTTTTTCCTACCCCATTTTCTCTAGTGACCTCTAATCTCACATCTCCAGCTCCCTTTCAGCATTTGGATGTCCAGTAGATATCTTAAACTCAATATAATTGTTTTTTCCACTAAAGTTTCTCCCACTCCTACCTTCTCTATTACTACAGAAGGCAAAACCATTTTCCCACTTCCCCAGTCTCAGGAACTAAGAAGAGGAAATAGAATGTCTAAATAGACCTGTTTTAGAAACATAAATTGAACAGGCCAATATTTTTGACCTTCCTAAAGAAAAAAAAAGCACCAAGACCAGATGGATTTGTAAGTGAATTTTATCAAACACTTAAAGATCAACTAATTTCAATATTAAATAAATTATTTGGAATAATAGGAAAAGAAGGGAATCTATCAAACTCTTTTAATGAAACAAATATAATATTGACATCTAAATCAGGAAGAGTAAAAACAGGAAAAAATAAATTATAGACACCAATTGCATTAATGAATTTGGATGCAAAATCCTAAATAAAATACTACCTAAAACATTGCAACAATATATTACAAAGATTATACATTATGACCAAGTTGGATTTATACCAGGAAATCAGGGATGGTTTAGGATAAGCAAAATTATTAACATAAATGATTATGTCAATAATAAAAGTTTTTAAAATCATATAATTATATCAATGGAGTTTTCATTGTTTTTTGCTCTTCAATATGCTTATCCATTTCACCTTTACTAGATCTTTCAAATATACCCCCTTCTCTCTTCTGACACTCTCACCACTCTAGTGCAGGCCCTCATCATCCTTCTGTTTGGTTACTATAATAGTCTGCCTTCATCAAGTCTTTCCCCACTTTATTCTCCATTCAGCCAATAATGTTATTTTCCTAAAACACAGATGTGATCAGGTGTCCTTCTACTCATTAAATTCCAGTAACTTCCTATTGCCTAGGAGCAAATATAAAATGCTTTGGCATTCAAAGTCCTTTATAATCTAGGCACACCTTACTTTTCCACAATTTTTATGCTGTGCTCCTGACAACTACTCTAATTTAATGCACTGGCTTCCTGGCTATTTCACAAATAAGTCACTCCAACTTTTGGCTACAGGCATTTTCTCTGATTTTCCCCATGCCTGGAATATCTCCCTCTTCCACTTTAATCTTCTATAGTATTCTTTCTTCTACAAAAATCCTATGTTCTATAAGGAAGCCTTCCCTAATTTACTCTTAATTCTAGTGCCTTCTCTGTGTCAATTATTTCTTATTTATCTTGTATATAGCTTGATTTGCAAATATTTGTTTACATGTTCTCTTCCTCATTAGATTTTGAAATTCTTGAGGGAAAGGTCTGTATTTTGCTTTTTTCTTGTATCCTCAGAATTTAGCACAGTGCTTAATACAAAGTAAACATTTAATAAGTGTTTAGTGATTGATTCATAATAAATATAAGGAGAATTAACACAAATAAATTCAAAGTAGTAAAAACATAAGGTAGGTTTTATGAAAAAGAGCTGACAGTTGAGAGAATAATAAAAGGTACTAGAGTTCTGTCTTAGAGGAAGAGGAATCATCTATAGAGGTGGAGATAATGCGAGAATAAATTCCAAATATGAGGAATGATCAATGTGAAGGCACAGAGATGGAAGTTTGATGTCTAAGGAACAAATAAGCTTGTTTGACTAGATTACAGAATGTGAGGAGTAATATTTGATGAATTCAGAATGAAAATGGGGCCAGTTTGTAAAGGCCATTAGAAGCTAAACAAAGGAATTTATATTTCATCCTGAAGATAAAAGGGAATATTTATAGTGGTTGAGTAAAGGAGTATCAAGGTCAAATTTGCACACAAGAAGAGAGACTAGTCATAAAGCTATAGCAATAATATAGTTAAGAGGTGATGAAGGTCTAAACTAAGATGGTAATTGTGATTGAAGAGAAGTGGTCAGATGCAAGAGAAGCAGAAATGGCAAGATTTGGCAACCACTGGATGTGAATTAAATGAGTTAATTTCAAGGTAACATGGAATATTAGTAACATGATTGTGCTTTTGTCAGAAAGAGGGAAATCTGGAAGAGGGGAATGTTAGGTGTGTGGGGAGATAATGAGTTCAGTTTTATGCATATTAAATTTGAGATATCTCTGAGATATCCAGATTGAATTGTCCAATACATAATTGGCAATTCAGAACTGAAGCTCAGGTTAGAAACTGAGGTTATAGAGTAGATTAATGATTTGTCTGCATAAAGATGATCATTAAACCCATGGGAAATGAATAGGTTGTCAAAAGAGAGTGTAAAGAGAGAAGTGAAGACTTAGCACAAAACCGTGAGGGAACACTCACAGGAGACATGATATGGATGAGGCAGCAAGTAAGAACGAGAATGGGCAGCCACACAGGTAGGAGGAAAACCACTTAGATCATTGATAACTTTAGAAAGAGCAGTTTCAGTTGAGTAAGGAGACCAGAAGCCAAAGATTAAGGAGTGATAGAAAGGTACAGAAATGAAGGTAGCAAATGCAGAAAACTTTTTGCAAGGAATTTGGCACAAAAAATGAGAGATGGAGGATAATTACAAAGAGGATGGCAAGAATGAAGGATTTTGTGGGGGGGGGATTCTAGTATGGCTGAACTTGGGCAGGTTTGAAGAGAATTGGCTAAGGAAAGATTGAAGACTGAAGTAGGATTGTGCTTGCAATTTGCTGAGGAAAATGGTAGTGGATGGAATCAAACACACATATAGTAGGATTGATCTTGACAAAGAGAAGGTTCATTTATTAATCGTAGACTAAAGCAAATAAGAAGAGTGTGAGGGTTGACATCAAATGATTTTGAGATGAAAAGAAAGAGAAAAGAGACCTCAGCTCCAGTGACTTCAGTTTTCTCAAGAAAGCAAGAGGCAGAGTCCTTAGCTGAGAAGACAGGCATGGGGGGAGGGGCTGCTAATTGACACAATGGATAGAGTGTCAGACTTGAAGTCAAGAAGTACCATTGTCCTGAGTTCCAATCCTACCTCAGACATTAACTCTGTGATTTTGTACCTTAGTTCCTCATCTATAAAATGAGCTAGAGAAGGAAATGGCAGGCCACACCAATAACTTTGACCAAAGAAACCTATATGGGGTCATAAAGAGTCAGATTTATGACTAAAAGAAATGAACAATAATACAGAGGGGAAGATACAAGGGGAAAAAAGAATAGAAACAGTTTATATTGGGGTGTGAGATAGAGAAACAGGTAAAAGGGAATAAAAGCACTTCTTTGTTTCAGTGGGGTCTCTGTTGGAGGTGGATAATATTAGTTCCATCTGATAGCTCCTGAGTAAATGTAGAGGAATGAGTAGTCTTTTTTTTTTTCCAGTTTGGACTGTGATTTGGCAAATGAATAGATAAATAGAATACAGTAGAATAAACAGTGATAGCTCAAGGGGAAAGGCATCAATTTATGATTGATTTGTAATTAGCTGAGACTCTCTAGAAGCACACTATAGCATGGTCCTAGTGGTCTGGTATTCTTGGTTATTCCCCTTTCTGCTTTGGATGATATATGTATATTTCCCTCCTCTGTATGAGTCTGTGCTTATGCTGCTCCAGATCCTGAACACAGATGTCATCAAAAGTGAAGATGAGCCACATCCCAGATTCATTCTAAGTGTTACATATCTGATTTGTCAGCTAAGTTCACTCTCCTTACCCTAGGGAAAAGAACTCTGCGCAGGCACTGGGAGATCACACAGAGGAACATGCACGTTGCTTTAGGAGAGTCCAATTTATGCCTACATTAGAGCGGCCAGTGTAATGGAATGCAAAAAGGAGAAGATGTTTTAGAAAAAAGGAAAAAAAACACATTTTGTAAGGTTTCCAGATTTACAATACATTTATGTCATCCCAGCCTTGGTTGCTTTATGGGAAGTAAGATTTCAGAACACAACCAATGTAGTTTCTATATCCTAGCTATATTAATAGTAGCATTCAATTCTTGTTCTGGTTGATAAAAGTAATGCTCAATTTTTATTCTATTCTTTTGTTGCTTAGAATGCTCAGTCCTATCAGTTGCACTTCTTCACCAGAGTCTGAATCCACATTTCAACTCTAATAGTGCTGTGGGGAAATGTTCTGTAGTAAGTGGTCCAAAAAACTTGCACAATGAAAAGCAACAAGATAGTAAGTATTATAGTCTGCTTTTTCAAATATGGCTTTTCTTCCCATGTTTTCTAACTTCTTCAGATGGGAAAGAGAACACTAGACATTAAACTCAAAACCAATTTTTCACATTTGAAATCAGTGTAGAATGAAGAAAACAGATTGTTAGTGCCCAGAAAAATTTGAAATTAAAAAGGGAGATGGACATGGAGATAATTGCCTGTAATCTCTGCTGCTGAAGGAGATTGAGCCTTTGAGTTGCTTTACTTTTGAGTTCTGAATTGGAGCAAGCAGGGGTATTATGAGACTGAAATGAGATAATGTATGATAAAGCACTTTGTAAGCCTTAAAGTGCTATTAAGTTCCACTTATTATTATTGTTGTTGTTATTATTTTCACCAGACATTCAGTCTGATGATGACTTAATACCTGCTGACCTCAAAGGATATTTATAGAGTACATATACTTTTAAGTTTAATCTCTGATTAAACACTTTCTGGTTTAGAAAATCAACCAAACTATAAATCTAGACTTGATTTTTAGCAATCCATTTCTAAATATCAACAATCACACTAATGATTTTAAAAAGACTTTTTCAAATTGGGGAGAGCTAACACACCCCATAGTAGTAAGAGGTTGTTTGTATTAAGTCTTTTATGAATGTAATGAGTTTCTAAGAGAAGAGATATACTGTATAGCCAAATGAGGCCTGTTACAGTCCAGGTCAGGAAAAAAAAAAAACTGAGCAGTTAAAGTTTTCTTTGGATTAGTACTGTAATCAGGTCAATTAGCTCAATTGACAGAAGGAAGGAAGGAAGGAAAGAAGGAAGGAAGGAAGGAAGGAAGAAAAGAAGGGAGGAAGGAAGGGAGGGAGGGAGGAGAGAAATAAGGAACAATAGGGAACAATAGAAGTAAGGAACAATAAATATGTCCCTAAGAGATGTGATAATTTATTGTTTAACATAAAAAGTAAATCACATTTTCAGTGGAAAATATCTTCACCATACAATAGTTTTATATCTTTCAAAATATATTGATATTTCTAAAAATATAGATATTCTTTGTCATTCTCTTTTTAATAAGTCCCAGTGGCTTCCTATCCCTAACACAGAGTTCTATATTAATTCCTAAATATTAATTATATTAAGGTCTGTATTATCTCATGGTACTTAAAGCCCTTCACACCTTGGCTGTAACATAATTTTCCAGTCTTATTCATTACTCCCTCTACAATCCAGTGTATGTTGTTCTTGATGCTCCTAACACAAGAAATATCATTAATTTCCCATTTCCTTGACTTTGTAAAAGTTGCCCTTTCTTCCCCATCTCTGGAACATATTCCCTTTCCACCTGTACCTCTTAAAATCCCTCTTTTGAATCCCCGTTTTCCTTCAAAGCTCAGCCCAGGCACTACCTATAAGATGCCTTTCCTAATTCCTCAGCTACTAGTACCTTCTCTCACAAAATCACCCTCTAATTATTTCATATATATATTCTCTCTACACTTATGTATATTTTCCCTAGTTGGTTAGTTGTTTGGTTGTTTCCTTTGTTCTCCCAGAGAACTAAAATGTTACCACTATGTTCAAGTCAAGTTACAATGTGTCCAACTGAGACTGATCAGATCCTATAAACGTTTGGGGTGTCTTTTCTGACTTTGCATCCCTCACATTTCTTTTGAGCTAATTTAATTCTGCTTTGCTCATAGAGCACACTACCTTCTCTGATGAGGACATGGCATTTCATGCTGGGTGGTCCCTTGCCAGTGTCTTCCATATCATACAATCAGTTCTAATGTTCTTAAAAGAGATCTTGAAAATGTCGTTTTATTGCTTTTTCTGACCACCTGTAAGCGCTTGCCCTGTGTGAGTTTTCCATGTTATTTTCCCAAGAAGGTGAGTAAACTCTGTGAGTGCAGGGAGAATTTAATTTTTGTCTTGGTATCTCCAATGCCCAGTATGTTATCCAGCCCATAATAGGTACTTATTAATTATTGTTGAGCAGTTGATAGTAACATCCAACTAGTAGACTTACTACTTTGTTCCAGGTGGTTTTAAGGCACATAGGTAAGTATTCTCTTTTTTTTCTCTTAGAACACATCTTGCTGCATTCATATGAAAACTGCATGTTGTAATGAAAAGAACACTGTGTTAAACCAGGAAAGAGTTTGACTTCAGATTTTACATATTATTAGCTGAAGAAGAAACCTAATATAGAAAACCTTGGACTTATATTCAGGGATGACTGGGTTTCACAACCTACCTCTGATATAAAATTGTGATCATGTATATGTGTCACACTTAAATTGTATGACCATGGATGAGCCACTCAGACTACTTTATCCTCAATCTCCTTATCTATAAAATTTGTGTTAATAGTTCTAGGTTGCTAACAGTTATAGGTTGTTGTGAGGAAAGTGCTTTGTAGATCTTTAGGCACTCTATAAAGGTGAATTTTTATACTTATGTCTATATTGGAAATAATGAAATAAAATAAAACATTTCACTTCTCCAACTTTTAGTATTCTCCTCTGGAAATTGACACTCTTAGTATTTCTTCCTAAAAAATAGACCAAGAACCTATGTTCTATGATCTATTTAACATGAGCCAGACTATGGATTTTAGTCAGAGTACAAACAAAACAGATTAAGAAAGTTTATTGTATTTGTACAGTGAACTATAACTCAAGGCCCATTTCCCCACATTCAACTGGAGCTGGTTTGCCAATGAACTATCTGCTACATAGCACTCCAATTAATTCCACTAGGTTGTTATCTATTTACTGGTATACTACAGTTATGGCTATAATCACAACTGTATATATGCAGTAATAGAGTTAAAATAAGCATTAGACCTTCTCTCACACACAAATGTTTTATAATATACATAAAATTTACAAGTACAGAGGAGTTCTCAGAATGACCAACCTATGCTTGGCCTAACATATAAAGACCAACATCTTCATTTTATAGATGAGGAAAATGACTCATGGCATAGTTAAACAATTTGTCCATGGCAAAAAAAAATAGTAGAGATGAGCTTTACCCTGATATGCTATTGATTTTCACATAATTACAATTAGCAAATGTTAAGAAATATGTCACTTGGTCAAAATCATATTTTGTTAAATATCTTTTTCTAAATCACACCTGTAAAATTTATAATGGCTTCCTTGGCCCAAAAGCATATAAATTGTTGGAATCATAGGTAGAATCTGGACTAACCAGTCAACCCAACCCTTGAGGAAAGTTTTAATGATTAACATTGCCCTAAGAGAATGAGGTCTATATATGAAATCTTAATTCCTTCTCTGACTCATACAGATTTTATCCAAGAACCAATAGTCTTAGGGTAAATATACCCTAAAGGGTCAGACTAGCTAATGCACATTTAATTCTTTCCATGGAAGCCTAAGTCTCCTGAGAAAACTATCCAATCATAAAGTAACAAAGATTTGCAGCAAGAGCCTGACACTGAATATAGAATAAGAAGAGAATGAGATAGCCAAGGTTTGATCACAGCACTTAGCGAAATCCTATCACCTCTGGGATTTTTGGTTAACTAAAGCTCATCACTTCTAATCATAGGCAATTCAGGGGGCCCTGGGGCCCAAGAAAGAGAAAATTGTGTGTCTAGCATGGTAAATAAGTCCCTAAATAAAGAAATGTCATTACTCAGAGGATAAGGACTTTTGAAAACAATTGATGGTGTATAGCTGCTGACCAGTCCCTCCCCCATGTTGATATCTTAAAGAGATATATTGCTTATTGTTTTTCCTCTCTGAAGGCACATCTTCTTCTCCGCTTATAGATTAAGCAAAAAAGGATATATAAAATCTTGGACCAAAGAAATCTGCAGGGCATTGAGTTTTTTAAGTGTACAGAAAATGACTTAAATGTTCCATAGTGGGGATCCATCATTCAATGGGAAAGTCTATTGCTTTTTCTTATGAAAACAACAACAAACAAACAAACAAACCACAAACAACAATTCACTAAAGTTACAAGGATGCAACTACACTGGGAAATCAGGAGACTGTGCTCCACTTGGAGACACCAAGAAGAAAGATCACAGCCCTATCAGCTCTGACTGGTTATTTATGGTTCTTTAGAACATCTATAGGTAGCGACCCGAATTCAAATCTAGCTCCAGACACTTATTAGCCATGTAAACCTGGGCAATTCACTTAATGTTTACCTCAGTTTCTCCATCTGTAAAATGAGTTGGAAAAGGAAATGACAAACAACTCCAGAATTTTTTTTTGCCAAGAAGACCCCACAAGCAACTGAATAACACTATGATACAGTGTGCTCTAGAACCTTCTGAATCCCACCTCTAACACTGTTGCCTGTATGACGTTAGCCAAGTTACCTAACCTGGCTGAGCCTGTCTCTTTTTTTATAAAATGAAAGGGATAATATCTATTCTGACTAGATATGTAATCCTATTTCAAAGACCCAATGATTACATAATTCCTTTATTTGGTTCCTATAAAATATCAACCATTCTAAAAAAAATATGGCAATCTGTTGTTATCTAAATGAAGGAATTTTTAAAGTTTATTTCAAGGCCTACCACCTAAAAGTTTTTCCCTCTCAAAAATGAGCACTTTATTGTTTTTCATAATCGCAAATAAAAAATAAAGATTTGTTTAACTTAGGGATAGAAATAGGAACTGTACTAGTTATTTCAATGGAAAGGGGAACTACCAGATAAGGGAACTCCTTCCAGTAGTGTAGTTTAAAGCTTCACTTAATAACCTCAGAGTAGCCTAAACCACTAAGTTAAGTGATTTGCCCAAAGTCACGTAAGTGATATGTCAGAGATGCGACTTGATGTATCTTCCTCACTTTGAGATCAACTCTCTCTCCACTAATATCACACTGCTTTCCTTTTTTGAACTTAATAGAATTCATTTTTTTTTCTTTGCATGGGCAAGCTAGCCTGCATAAGCCTCTATTAAATGATAATCATGAATTGAAATGGATGGGGGGAATCTCAACTCCACATTCACATAAATAGAAACCACTTTTCTATGGTGTTTGTACAATGCTGGAAAATCACACTGTTAGTCTAACATTTACCAAGGGGACAACTAAATTCAATGATTTTTTCAAAATTTCTCCAATTTTTTTTTCACACTGAACCTTGTACCAATTAATAGAGACCATACAAATCTATCACTGTGCTATACTGTGACAATCACCAGTATGACAGGGGACATTCAAACTCTCTTAGTATAATTTTTCTGTGAAGAAACACCCAAGCTTCCCTTCAAACATGGTTGCTGGTGAGAGAACAAGTGAAGAGAGCAACCTTCTATAGTCATACCACTGAGATTTAGTAGTAGAAGCTGTGCCTTACTTCCAAAAGATGCTGCTTCACACTAGCAATACTGTTTTTATTATTATTGATGTTGTTCCTGAAGAACTGTGATTGCATTGGTATGGAGAATTTCCATTAAGGAAGCATTCTTTACTATTGTAAATAGAAGACTATTCTGAAATTTAAAGTATTATTGGAGAGTCTTTCTGGAATAATGAGAAGATATTAAATGATTAATCAGGGTCACAGTCTGGAATGTTGAGAAGATATTAAATGATTAATCAGGGTCACACAGCTGGTCACACACAGGATCACTTGATCCCTACTTGTCCCAACTCCGAGGCAGATATTCTATCTACTATACCAGGAATAACAAAATAATAATAATAATTGTGTGTGTGTGTGTGTATGTGTGTGATTTATTTAGAAAATTTAAGGGAATAACAGAAAATAGAAAATAGAATCCTTGCTCAGAGCCAAGATATCTAATCTATATAAGAAACGACTAGAGAGCATTTTAAAGCAATCACTAAGTAAGAACAGCATATAGTACAAGATATGTGTTGAAAATAGGTTTTGAAAATATGTTTGAAGTAAGGAAGCTTAAGAAAATGGTTTTTGATATCTTAGTACTTTCTTATCAGGGCCAATTGCTCACAGACAAATTTTGGCTTGACATGAAGAAAAGTTCCTGACAATTAGATCAGAAGTGGACTAAGAAATCTCAGGAGGCTGTAGGTTTCCCTTCTCTGGAAATCTTTAAGCACAGATCAGTCATTGGCTATAATTTTTTTTTCCAGCATGGGTTGGATTAAATATCCACAAAAGTCCTTTTCAATACCAAAATTGTGATTCTGCAGAAATAGAGCATCCAAGAGATAGATAGTACTTCCATTTATCCCAGCCACATTCAAGCCACAATCCTCAATGAAATTGTTTCAGTAGAATATGGCATGTTCTAATGGACTGATCAAAGTATTCTTTCATGTCACTTATTTGCCCCAGCAGACATATGTTCTACTTTACCCCACTTGTAACCCAGGTGGCTCTTAAGATCCGCCTAGATATTTGCCCGGGGTATGTGGCTGCAAAGATATCCAATCATTTATTCATTTAGCCAATAAGTTAAAGTCGATGGATACTCTCCTGGTTATTTTTAATTAGCATTTTGTAATGTCTTCTGCATCAGACCAGATGATTGCTTTTGTGCAGGAAAAGATTGACATTGAATCCCTCAATTGTCCAACAAAGGCAAACAATTTCCCAAGACTCTAAGATGCAAAATAATTTTCAAATTATAAATTCCATTCAGTTTAAGAAAACCAGAACAGCTTGGTGTGTTTATTCCCCAGGGTTCATTTTGTTTCTGTCAAAGGTAATGCATTTTTAATACACAATTAAATGTTATGATAAAAAATACATAAGCACATAATTCTGAACTTTCCTATTGCAGAGTTCATTTTGACTCCATTTTCAATAGATATTTCACTAATAATTGTAAAATTAAAGAAAGAGTCTATTGAAAATTACTAGACTTTATGCCCTCGGTGATAAAGGAGTCAAGAAAAGGTATATATTTACTTACTAATTATTTACATAACCAATATCTAATACTAAAATCAAGTGAAAATGCATAATTAGATTATCTGAATTCTAGCTTTATTTGAATCAGTTTTAATGAATAGGAAAACATTGATTTAAGTGAATCTTTGAATGAATTCCTTAACTATCCCAGTATCTCACCCACAGATCAGAGAACAGATTTAAATAAAACAGTCTATTCATGATTACTCTCTAAGTAGTCCTGCAGAAGGCAGAAAGCAAGGTGCATATAAGTAAATATTTCTCTTTGAAGCCACTGTACTCATCTCTTCTTTAGGTGACAAGTCCCTGACTGGGTGAATTATTGACAGCTGTGTTCCCAGGAATGCTTTGGAGACCCAGAAATGGTTGTATGGACATTGGTCCACTATTCAATGTACAGCAGTGTCTTAGTGTGCTGGTGTGTACCTTGCCGGCAATAGAATATGACTTTCCCTTCAAATAAGGTTTATGGTTATTGTTTTTAAAAATAGTTATTAGTTGATTTTATTTTTATATCACACTTATTTCTCAATATATCCTTTCCTTTCTTAGAAAGCATTCCTTTATAACTAGGAATAAAAAAGAAAGAGGAAAGAACACAGTTAAGTAAAAGTAACCAATATTCACCAAGACCAACATACCAATGTTCCACATCCTTAATCCCTCACCTCTGCAAAGAAAGAAGAGAGCTATATGTTATATCTCTTGGCTAGGACCAAATTTGGTCAGGACAATTTCATGGTATTTAGTTTTGATTTTTGTTACTCCTGTTCTTTCTATTTATATTGCTATAGTCATTATGTAAATAGTTTTTATAGTTCTGTTTACTTAACTTTGCATTAATTCAAATATGTCTTCTCCCCGGGGATATTTCAAAGACTGAATTGTTGAATGGACCCTAAGTTTTCCATACACAAGTAGGAAGCAGTATAGTAGGGTGGAAAGCCCATTGCTTGCAACTTAGAAAACTTTGGTTCATGTGCCAGTTTTGCTATGAATAGGTTGTGTGGCATTAAGTCGGTCATGAAAGCTCTCTGCATTTCAATTTTCTACACAAAATGGAGGGATGTTGCATTCAATGATCTTCAGTTTCTTCTAGCTGTATGATTTACATATGGTAAGGAAAAAGAATAAATGTTTATTGTTAATTTGAGGGAAGAAAGAGAAATGGAATATATACTGTATTTGAAAAAGCATTTCAAGGATTTATGAGTATCAATGTGAAAATTGTCTCCATTCATGCATTTTCAACATCACTTTAATATACTAAATGGTTTTTAAGAGTTACTGTGGTCAGATTGTCAGTGCCCCTCCCCTACTTCAGTTAGAATATGTCAACAGCTAAAAAAAAAAAAAAAGCAGGGAAGAAACTAGAAATCAAACTTTCTGTGTATGTGTATGTGTATATATTTGTGCTTGCATATATGTACAAATTAATATATAAATTACAATTGGTATTACAATATCGCATAATTCAATAACTGATATATTTGTATAATTAATATATAATATAATCATATATTAAAATGTCTGTGATATATATTATAGAAATAGAAATGTTTCCATACCTCAAACACTTTCCATTCTCTACTCTGATTACTGACCTCCCTGGTTTCCTTTAAGTCCCAACTAAAACCTTACCTTCTATAGGAAGCCTTGCTTAATCTCTCTTAAATCTAGTGCTTTACCTTTTTAAATCATATCCATGTGTGTGTATACACACACACACACACACACATATATATAATACATATAATCTTACACTATATATGTTTATTTGCATCTTGTCTCTCTTTGTTTGGGAGTTCCTTGAGGGCAAGGATTGTTTCTCTTTTCTTCTTTTGTTTCTTTTTTGTGTTTCTAGTACTTGGAGCAGTGCCTGCTACATAAAAAGTACATAAAAAATGTTTATTGAATGAATGGATGAATGGATAGAGATAAATTATATAAATAGTGAGTGATTGATAGTGACAGAGATAGTAGTAATAAAAGTAATGATGAAGGTGATGGTGATGGTGATGGTGACAGTGATATTCATTGTTGACACTACATGTGTCTTTCCCCTTAGGAAAACAATTCATAGAACGAGATTATTTCACCAAGAATATTTGATCATACTCCTGGAGAGTTATTTTTAGCGATGTTTGGTTTTATGTAATATATACATGTATTAGACATTTCTACCAGTACACACTCATACACATATTCTTTTTAGAAAATTTTTGTATCATGGCATTTTTTTGGTCAAAACAACAAAGGATTTCTAGTTTTTTTATAAACCACTGAACTTGGGTCACTATGAAATCTGGAGAATCCTTCAATCCCCAACAGAGGAGAAATCCAAAGCAGGTTCAAAGGGCATTTGCATAGTCAACCATTAGACATTGAAGGGCAAATCTTGTCTAGCCTGGTCGCCAGTTCCAGAACTGATGACATGTGGGCACAACCTTTGAAAAAACAGGATCTTCTCCATGCCGTAATGAGGAGAATCTTTTCACAGAGAATATAAAATATAGGGGTTAGAGTATGGATGGGGACTAAACCTGTGATTATATCAATGTAGGAGAACTGAAATTTAACACTTCCTTTTAATTTCCTAGAGAATTTCCTAGAAAACTAAAAGCTTAAGTGACTTAGCCATGGTCACACAAACTAGTGTTGTTAGAAGTGAGACCTGAACCCAGTTCTTTCTGATATTATGGCCAATTTAGAACCAATAAGCCATGCTGCTTCTCATATACATATGTATGTATTTGTATGTGTTTGTATGTACACACACATAAACATATACACATGTGAATATCATGTATGTGCGTACACACATACACCCACATTTTGTTAAAAACACCAGACCCATCCAAAATAAGTTTCCAGGAGTGTGGTCAAATAGTATTGCTGAAATAATAATATGTGATGGATTAAGTTTTTCTAATGGGAAATACTGACAAATATTCAAATAACAAGGGAGAGTTTTCATCATAAAGATGAACAGAAGAGACAGAAAAACAACATAATTGTGGCTGGCCATTTACATGCACAAACTGCACCTGCCAAGGAGCAACATTAATTCATGTTCTGGGCAAACAAAAACAATGACTTCTTTACAGACTCTTCTCTGTTTATCCTCCCTGGAATCTTTGCTCAATTTTCTTAGTCTTCTACCTTGGTAGCAAATGGACAAGGTTTCTCTTTGTCCCTGGCTAGATGCATCCTTCATTATGAAAGAGAAATACAATGGGGCTTCTCTTTATTCTTCCTTTAAACCATTTTGGCCTGGTTATCTGGAATCTGTGCCAATGATCCAAGCACAGGGAAAGATAATGAGGTTATAACAAAAAGATTAACAGTCACATCAAGGATGAACAGACTTAACGTGTTGGAAATAATCAGGGGCTCTGACAAAACAGAGATGTAGGATAGAGTGATTCTGTGAAGAGAAAAAGATATTTAGGAGTCATTCAATTCTCAGCCTATTAATACTTATCACCCAAAGGGTACATGGTACTTTATTAGGGTCTCTATGCTATGAGCTCTGAATAATAAAAGGGGTGTTTTTTTTTTACCATAAATAAACAAAACAAGGGAACAGTCTCAAAACATCCATATACAGTTCATGAAAGAGAGAGGAGGCCATAGACATAGGTGAAATAGGACTTCTAAATCAGAATTAACCAGGACCTGGACTTGCTTCTAACAAAGAAAAAATATGGAAAAGTCAACTAATAAATTGCCATCTGAGGTTAGCAAATAAAGAGGAAAAAGTGTTCTGAGGGGAAAGTATATACATCATCAGAAAATTAACTGGATAATGAGTTATCAAAAATGCTTGTTAATGATGATTTTAATATTACCTTAGAAAGTAGAAATGAGAGCTTGCTTAAATGTGTGAAGAGTATTGCAATACTCCAATGTTAAGAAATGCATGGTATAGAGGCCAGAAAGAGCCTCAGAGTTAGAATGATCTGTGTTGAATGTCACTGCCAACACACCTTGACTGCCTGAACCTGAATTTCAATGTATCAGGCAATTCTTCAAAATTTCCATTTTGGGAAATATATTTTACATGATTGTGTGTGTGTATGTAGATAGATAGATAAATAGAGATACAGATATCCTATATCAAACTGCTTATTGTCTTAGGGAAGAGGGAGTGGAGGAATAGGGAGAAAAAATTGAAACTCAAAATCTTATAAAATAAATATTCAAAATTGTCTTTACATGTAATTTTTCAAAATACCATTAAAATTATAAATTGTGAAGTAAAAAAAAATTCATATTGTAGAGCAAATGCCAGTCTGAATTGGCAGGAGGTGTTTCTTTACTGGGAGTTCCTTGTACTTGCATCCCTGTCAGTTCCAAATCAAAAATAAAGAACGAAATAAAAATAAATTCTCCTCCAAGTAGAATGTTCATACGTAATGATAGATTTACTTTGAATGACAGACACATGTGACATTAACAAAGCAGCTAATCTAAATACTATCTAATGTCATGCCTAAAAATTTGAAGAAACATTTTAATAGAGAATTATTCCTATCTATTCATTATTTTATTAGGCATTTAAAAAAATAAATCCCAGCTGAGCTAATATTCACAACTTTTTCCTAACCCAAAGTAGGTATTATCCAATGGAGGAAAAACTCTTTACATGGTAACATGAGATGATCTGCAGAAAAACATGTCCCTTCATCTTCTGATTGTCCAAATGTCATAACACTTCCATATAACCATTGTGCCACATTTATACTAGTCATCAGGAGTGACTAGCAGGGAAGACAAGCATGAATGAATGAATACCTCATTTCTACTCTCTTCAAAACTATGGAGTATTCTGGTTTTCTGCAGTTGAGAATTTAAGAAGTACTGGGCTTGTGTCCTTCTATGGTCAAAAACATAACAGTCTCTGAAAATTCTATTGCAATCTCTTCTTTGTGTTCTTCATCTTTAATCTTTGTTGTAAACACTTAAGGTTCCCTTCTGCACTTTTCTAGACATGCTCCTGATGATTCTTGGCTCCTTAAAATCTTGCAAACCCAAGCTGAAAAGTGCTTCACAAACCACGAAAGAATCTTACTATTATTAAATAATAATGATATTAAAAATAAACTAGTGAAAAGAACGTGGTAAATGACAATAATTATAGTTATGATTTACAAAGCTTTTTAAGGTGTCCAAGACATTTAAGGGACATTTGATTTGATCCTCACAACAATTCTGGAAATTAAACTATTATGATAATCTCTATTTTTTTTCCTGGATGAAGAATCTTAAACTCAGAAAGATTATATGACTTGCCTAGATTAGAGTTAAGTGTTTGATACAAGATCAATCTAAATCTTCCAAATTCAACACTGCATCCTCTATTATTATTCTTGACCTGGCTAGGTCTTGCCTTGACTTCTTGATTGACTCTTCTAGTATTTTTCTTTGTTGAATGGTGATATGATACAAGGATATTTTATGTCCTGGATGTTTCTGAAACAGAAATATATTTTCCCTTCTCCCCTCACTCCCAAACTGCAGAGTATTAAAGCATGGGTAAAGGAAATTAGAGAGAAGATTTCAGTTCAATATGAAGAAAAACATTCTAACATTTAGAGGTATCTAAGAGTAGAATGGAATCTTTTAGGAACCAGTGAAATCCTCAAAGAATCAAAGATTTTGCATTAGAAAGGAAATTAGCGATTATCTCGCTCAGCCTTTAGTATTTGAAACAAGTACACATAAAAATAATGACATTTGCCCCAAATCACAAGTAGTTTATAGAAGAATCAAGATTTAAAATCTGGTATTGCAATAATTAATGATATTGAGGAAGAAGGAGAGAAATTATAATAGCAATAATTGACACATATCTCTGGGGAATTTTCAAAGTACTCCACCTATACTGTCCTATTTGAGGTCATAATAACCCTAAGAAGCCAAAATATATATGTAAATATTCTTCTTCATTTTTTACAGATATGAAACAGGTTCAGTGACCAAAATTACACAGCAAATGATGGTAGTTCTTTCCATTACATCATGCTATTTCTCCTCATTGTAGGTCCTCAACCAAATACTAGTTGAGTACTTAATGACTTTATTGATATAATGATTCACAGATATTTTAATTAATATTGGATGGGATTCTTAAAGTTTTTCTACTCATGAACCTTTTTCACCTGAGGAATTTTTATGTGACCCAGTATATAGGTATATAATATAGGTGTACAAATCAAAAATTTATTGATAATAAATCATAGTTTTATAACCTCTACATTTGGTTATGAGACTTTCTATATAGAGTCCTGAACCACAATTTTAAAAGCTGGGGACTAGATACCCAATGAGGTTCCTGCCTTCCCTGAGATCCTATGATTTTCTAAACACGTGATCTGACTAGACTCCAAACAATATGTCCCTTCTCCATCTACCTTATTGCATAATGACTCCATCTCACAAAAAGCATAAAGTCTAAATAATTAAATCACATTATTTAATTTACTTCTGCTTTTGAATCTGTATTTTATGCAGTGTCAACAAATATCCAACCAGACAGCAGATCCACCCAAATGAGATCTAGAAATATAATCCAAATTGTAATCTTGAACTCTAGAAGCCAAAACAACAAATCTATCTACATGGTTTCTTTAGTCAGGACATGACAAATTACTCTATTTGCCACATAAATAGAAGATACCTTTCCTCCAAAGAGCTTGAGATAGTCCAAAAGGCTTGAAAAAATATATTTAAAATATCCCAAGGAGAGAAATATTTTGAGAAAATTGGAACAATAGATAAAGAAGAAAGAAGATTGAAAAAT
The DNA here is from genome assembly GCA_023553655.1 of Myrmecobius fasciatus. NCBI lineage: Eukaryota > Metazoa > Chordata > Mammalia > Dasyuromorphia > Myrmecobiidae > Myrmecobius > Myrmecobius fasciatus. Next base: position 77,705 of record JAJPUD010003751.1, read on the forward strand.
AAAGGAAAGAATTTCCTTTTTGAAAATGAACAGTTGAGATGATAGAAGGCTTCTAGTGGTCCAGAAATGAATATGCTAAATGTATTTCTGGAGAAGAAAGATGGAGCAAAACATTAATGGTACCAAAAATAGAAGGGGGGAGAAAAGAGAACTCTCATAGAAATCCCAGTAATAACGCTTCAAAGACTAACTTAGGAGAAAAAAAAATTAGAAATGAGGCTTTGGCCCATATCATCATATGAACAAACCACTTCAGACTTCATCTGGGAGGCACCAACTCTTGGACACAGTGCATATACGTCATCATTTCCACTCTGATTTCCTGGCACCAGAATATGAAAACCTTGCATGCAAACTTTCTCTAGGAAGAGGAGTGCCAAAAAAAATCTCAATTTGAAGCAAAAGATCATTTCATTTTGTTGTTTTCCTCATAATGTGGACATGTGGTGTCAGGGAAAAGGAAATGTTGTGGGTGGAGGGAATGGCCAATCAACTCCCATAAATGCCAAATACTGACAAGATTAATGCATTCAAATCCTTTGGTTATCTGTATGAATCAAAAACAACTCATTTAAAATGTAATTTTGCATGTGATTAATCTATCATCTGGTCTGATTGCCTGTGGTACTGTTTAAAATTATAAATTGAATGGAAAGTAGAGATAATTCAAATAATCTGATTGGCCAATGCACAGGGCATTAATTCAGTTTATAATAGCAATAATGACCTCAGCCCAGGACATTTCCAGGCAATTAATGACTGGTTGGGGTTAATGGCCCAAGGTACAGCCAAGGACCATCAACTCCTCCTAGCTGGCCATCAATCCTCAGAAAATGCCCAGTGCTTTTAACACAGGCAAAGCCTTTACAGAGCATCCCACTTATCCCAACCCCTTTTCAAGGAAGGTTCAAAACACTTTAGTTTGGGACTAACTACTTATTTTTCCTGCAAAACCATAAGAAAATGATAGATACTGTTTCTGAATTATAAATAAATTTATTCATGAAACACAATAGGTCTAGCTAGAAAATTTGATATTAACATTATACATTAAAGAACATGTAATATTGAAAAGGCAATACAGGCCCCATATTAAGGAAAATGCATTTCTCAAAGAAACTAAGGGCCCCAAAGCAGCCATGTGGAGAGCCACAGATAAAGAGGCTGTCCTGGAAAACCTGAATTTAGAACCCCTATTATGATAGCTCATTTCTACCCTCTCCAGTAAAATCAAAGCAGATTTAACCATAAAGCACCTTAAATTTGCTCCCTAAAAAAGATATTCTGTGTTATCTGAATTTGAATTTCCTATACCAGGGATGAGTAGAAAGCAGAAACAAAAGAAAGACAGGGCACCTAATTTGCTGTCCAAAGCAAGGCAATGTAACGATATCATCAGTCATTTCCAGCTCCTCTAGAGTGCATCCCATATTTTTTCTTCTCCCACAGGAGGCATATGAAACAGATGACCTGGAGCACCAGAATGGTACACAGAGGCTCTTCACAAGTCATTCAAGCAGACACAGGGAGTCAGGCCAACCAGCCTCTATCTCCTCAGGAGGCAATAAGAATCCTGGCCCTTTTGGAATTGCAGTCCTTGCAAGGTGCCGGGGGCACTAGAGAAAGAATTGCATTTTTCATTGACTTTGCCTCCCACTAGTTTTCTTCACATACCCCCTTTGTTATTTAATCAGTGATAAAAAGTGAAAAAAGTGAGGAAGTCACAGAAAGGCAGCATATAAAATATTATGTATGACATGGATCACTAGCCTGAAGACCAACCTTGGCAACTAATGGAAAAGACATTGCACACTTCAGGATTCAAGTTTTCATTCCTGCTGTTTTAGACCACTCAGCCTAACTGAACTTTTGCCTTCATCTGTTACCTAATACAGACTCTGAACCACAAGGGTAACCTAGGTGACAGCCCAGGAGTCAGGAAAACCTGAATTCAAATTGAGCCTAAGACACTGTGACCCTAGCCAAGTCACTTTTCCTGTTTACTCTAGTTTTCCTATCTATAAAATGGGGACAATAATAATAGCACTTCTCTCCCAGGATTGTTGTATCAAATGAGATAATATTTGTAAAACACATAGCAAAGTGCTTGGCCTATAGTAAGTGAAATATAAATGTTAGCTATAATTATGGTTATTTTTCTTCTTGTTCATGACTACCTTTTTTGTTGGAAATTTAAATTATTTATATTACTTGATATTTGGTGAAATGGGCATTATGTATGCTATGTTGAGTCATAATACGTAATCATGTTTTTTAAAAAGTTCTCCACTAGAAAACAAATTATCTCCTTAAAGGGAAGTCTTCTTGCTAAGAGCAAAGCTTGCTCATCCAGGAGAACCTGAGAGAATAATAGTAATGAAACCAACAATATAAAGAACCATAGATAATATTTTGTTTATTCTAGGATAAATTATATTATTCAGAATTTCTCTTTGGCTTCTACCAAAACAGTTTTCAAGTCCACATAAATAAAATTGATTTCAGTGACATTTGAAACTGGATACTATGAAAAAGTCTTTTCATACTTATTTTGACTAAAAGACATTACAGTATTATGTGAAGTACTTTGTGAATCATGAGTCATTGCGTAAATGCCAGTATTATTAGTATATTAGAGGTCGAGGGTAGAAAACTCTGCTAAGGTAATAAGGAGCTGTCTGTCACTCGCTCATCTCTCTAACTCTAGTGTGGGCCAAGCTATTCTGTCCAAATACTCACTACCCTTCAATCTTTCCCCTAAAGTACAGCTGCAGGAATTGAGCCTCCATCAATGTGCTGCTTCATTGATGATTAATTAGCCAGTTTGAGTTCATTAACTTTTGAAAACAGGTGTTTACTAAGGTGTTAAACTAAGAATATTTGGTATAAAACATTCCCTCAAATTGGAAGCATGCTTTCCCACCAGACACCAGGGGAAAATGAGTTTAAGCTTAGAGAACTTTGTGACCAAAGAGTAAATTCACATCTCTGTATTTATTGGATCTCTTTTCTTTCTTCATGAAGTTTTCATAATGTCCCTTTCAGGGACATTAAGCTCTCTGCTGGGCACCAAAGTTGGTGCCTTTGTAGTCTATACCTATATATCTTCCTATCATTTAGCAATTATGCTCCCTGAAGCTACTTTTCCTTGATGTATCTAGTTTGCCTTCTCCCAGATCCTAGTTGATACATTACATTACTGGACCAGTCTCTTTGAAGACACAGTCAAGAGCAGGAAGTTGGAAGGGAAAATGTGTCATTCCCCCCTAGATTCACTCTTGTCCCTTCCTCCCCTGACTGACTCGGACAGGCACAAGGAATAGGAGTGTCCAGAGTCTCAAAGAGTTCAAAAAGCCCAACTTCTTTTCTGCTCAAATCTCTTCTCTTATATACCTAAATCTAGAGATGGACTTAATTTTGAAGATTATGAGGATTTCATAGGGTGATATTCTTAAAGAAGTTAATTTTTTTAATCAAGATGATATTTCCTGATGATTGTGATTCAATTTGTGATAATATAGTCCTATTAAAGTTTAATCAGTTTAATCAGTCCTTTAAACCCTGGACATTTGTCATCTGTCAATCCATGAAAGGTAACTACTTTCTGGTATATAACTAGTCACCAGGTATACAGAAAGTAATAAAGTTTTACAATCTACAATGACAGCTTACATTGTCCCCAACATTTCCTTGAATCAACTACATTGAACATTGAGTTAGGGGTCCTTAAAGATAACCTTTCCGTAGCTTCTGGTCTTGACTCACCATTGTCAGTCAATATCCATTTATAAAGGGCTTCTTTGGTAATATGTGGTTGACTGAGTTGGTATCCATAAAAGAATTTTATTTATTCCACTCTTGGACTATAATCATTTCATAGGCTCCATCTGGATGGAAGCTACTTTTTGTTATATTTGACCAATGGGGGAAAGAGAGTAGTTACCTGTTATCAGTCTTTCCTGTTGCTTGTTAGTGATGTTTACTGTTTCCAAAAGTATTTTTGCAGACTTTTCATGTTTGTCATTTGTTCTGAAAGTGTCTATTAACTCTCTTTCTCTTTTTTGTCAGGAAAATGTTAATCTTTTTATGGTTGCTTTCAGGCTAGGGGGCACTCAGATTTGTTATTGTTTTATGAGTTTTGATACAAAATGATATTAGAGTTTCAAGTTACTTTGAAAATGAGATGGAGAGGATTTGTTTCAGCAGAGAAAACAGATAGGAGGGGCAGGGGATGGCATGAATAAAGGCATAGGAATAGAAAGCAAAGTCCAAAGAAATGAGAGAGAAAAGAGATTACTTGATTAGAAATAGGAGATACTTATTACAGAATAGATATGCTTGGAAAAGCTAAATTGGGGTCACTTAGGAGCTCTGATGAACTACTGGGAGAGTGAGATTGTAAAAACTAACCTGGAAACCAAATTTCTATCTGAACACAACATGCCATCATCCAGTCATGGAACAAGTATCAGGCCAGCAGGTGCCGTAATTGAATATTCAGGTGTGGAGAATGGTCAGGCAAGTACATGGCAATGATGTTTCATCAGAACAGAGTATTGGGGTAATGCTTGTTTGGGAGCAAAGGAAAAAGTCTGAAAAATATAAGCAAAATATAAGGAGAGGGCTGGTCAGGTAGTCTGAAGGAGGCATGTAAACCAAGACCTCATAGCAGAGCCAGCAGACCAGATTGGAGAAAGGTCAACAGCTAGAACTAAGACAGAGAAAAGCATTATAGACAGGTGGTTAACAGACTGTGTTCAGAATTGGAAAAGCCAAGAAGTTTGAGAGGAAATAACTGGGCTGAGGTCATAGGCAACAGCCAAGACTGCTCAAGGATGGGCCAGTTTTGCTAATAGAGGTTTATTTCTGAACAATTCCACAGTTCATTAATTAAAGGTCCAGTAAACTGAGCAAACCTAGATGAATGAAGGAGAAGGGAAGTGCACATTGGGTCTCTTTAGCTCCTTTCAGCCTCAGAATTATTCTCCATTTCAGTATATTCTCAGAGTAGATAGTGACCTCAGGCTTAGCCCAATATCTGGCACATAGCAGGTATTTAATAAATGTTTAATGGCTAATAACTTCTTCAGGTTCCCAAAAGAGCATGCCCTTCCCTAAGTTTCTTGAGTTACTGCTGCTAATCTATCCCATGGTCCAGAAGGCTAAAGGTTGTAGGAGTGCTTTTTTTTTCCAGGGCTTGCTAGCTTCAATATAAATCCACACAGGTTAAAACACCCATAAAGTCCAAAATACACAATTCTGAAAATCTTTCCCAAAGAATATTTAAACATTAATGGCTCCTAGAGCCAGAGTAACTTCTGCAAATAACCTAAGAGGTATGCAAACATTATTAAAAAGTTAAGAAGATAAATTCATAACATTTTATTTCCATCAATTTGAGTCTAGGAGTAGGAATTTCAGTAGACCTATGTGATTACATAAGCCTGATAGGTTTAAGGATTCTGCACTCTTAAGCTCCCTCGGCCTGTTTAACAATATATTTATCTTGCAAGTTCCTATAAGTAATTTTCATTGTGAGTACTAACTAACTAACTAACTGACTTTCCATTAGGGGAATAATATAGAAGTGATCTCTAGCAAAGATTCTGAACAACAGATTCCAAGATTATTTTATACTGAGGAAATAGAGCCAAGAAACTTGTGAACTCTGAGGGCATGTGGGTTGCTCTTTCTCCTTTAAATTAAATGTTATGGGTAGTTCATGATGAAGATTGAATTAATCTATTCTGGGTTTACCCAGCAAGCAGAGATAAAATGAACTTCCTAAAAAAAAAAAACCAAAACTGTCTAGTAACCTGACTTGATTGTACTTTCTAAAGAAGAGAAGTCATTCAAATACCATGATAACTTGACCTCAATGATTCCTTCTGAGGAAAAACTTCAACTTTGTTGTAGTTAATCACATCACAGTATGTATGGGCATTTGTGAAATATAGACAAATCACTCACTTTTTGTTTTACCTTAATAAGAAAAAAACAAAAAAAAGTTGAAGAACAGGTTGTTAGTCTACCAGTCTATATATGGATTGTTTTCCAAGAGATGGATGAAAACTGAAAAATATTTTGTCTCAGAAATAAAATTATAAATGGTAGACTTCCCAATTTAGCCCAACTCATAAATGTCTATTTAACCTGTAATATAACTGAAATAAATGGCTACATTAGAAACTCATTTTCCCATTCACCACTGATATTGTTGGCCAGGTTCCTACTGGGTGGCTAATACTCTTGGTATTTTAAAGGTAACCCACAAAAACTGAGTTTTCATTGCAGGGAAATGACCTAAGTTAACCATTCTCTAAGGGACATATAGAGATCTCTATATATTCCATGAGATTCTTTTAGTGGGATTCATGAGGTTAAAATTATTTTCACAATAACTCTTAATAATTAAGTTTAAGGTTTAATACAACAAATGTCAACAGATACTTATGTCCAACATAAACAAAGTTCTTTCTGGGGTCCATAATGATTTTTAAAATTATAAAGGGAGTCTTGAGACTACAAAGGTAGAGTTTTCCCAAGAAGAATTTCATGAGGACATCACAAGTTAGACTCGATGACCTCTCATATCTTTAAACTTTGAGATTCTGTGTCATTATGTCCATTATAAAGAAATGACACACATTCAGCAATTGAAAAATGGTCAAAGGATATGAACATAAAATTTTCAAATGAAGAAATTAAAGACAGTTATACTCATATGAACAATACTCCAAATCACTATTGATTAGAGACATGGAAATTTAGAAAATTCTGAAGTACCTCTTCACACTTCTTAGAGTGGCTAAGATGACAGGAAAAGATAATGACAAATGTTGGAGGGGATGTGGGAAAACTGGTACAGTAATGTATTTTTGGTGGAATTGTGAAATGACCCAATCATTCTGGAAAGCAAACTGGAACTGTGCCCCAGAGGCTATAAAACCATGCATACCCTTTGATCCAATGGTGTCACTGAGTGATTTGTGTCCCAAAGAGATCATAAAAGAGAAAAAAAACCAAATGTACAAAATTGTAGCAGCTCTATTTTGTAGTGGCAAAAAATTGGAAAATTAGGGAGTACCCATCAGTTATGGAATGGCTGAATAAATTACAATGCATCAATGCAATGAAATATTATTGTTCTATAAGAAATGATGAGCAGATTGATCTTAGAAAAACCTGGAAGGACTTACATGAACTGATGCTGAGTGAAGTGAGCATAATCAAGACAACATTGTACATAGGAATAAGATTATGTGGTGATCAACTGTGATGGACTTGGCTCTTCTCAACAATTTGGTGATGCAAGACAATTCCAATTGACTTGGGATGAAAAATGTCATCCATATTCAGGGAGAGAATGTGGAGAATAAATGTAGATTGAAGCATAACATTTTCACATTTTTGCTTGTTTTCTTTTTCTTTCTTGTGTAGACTCCCAAATATTTTCTATTGTCTATGGTTATTTTAAATTTAATATGTCTTTCTAGATTTTGCTGCTTGGCTTTGTTGGTAATATAGAGAAATGCTGATGATGTATGTGCATTTATCTTAATATGCTGCAACTTTGCTGACTGTTAATTATTTCAAGTAGTTGTTTTAGGTGATTTTCTATGATTCTTAATATACCATAATATTATCTGTAGAGTGACAGTTTCATTTCCTTATTACCTATTCTAATTATTTCAACTTCTTTTTCCTCTCTTATTGCTAAAGCTAACATTTCTGGTACATTATTTGTACATGTCTGGTACATAATTGTAAAAGCAATGATAACATCCATCCTTGTTTCACTCCTGATCTTATTGGAAATGCTTCTAACTTAAACCCATCACATAAAATATCTGTTAATTATTTTAGATAGAGGCTGCTTATTATTTTAAGAAAAACTATATTTATTGCTATGTGCTCTAGTTTAACATGACTGTACATGTATAGCCTATATTGGGTTGCTTACTGTCCTGGGAAGGAAGAGAAATTTGGAATTAAAAATGTTACAAAAATGAATGTTGAAAACTACCTTTACAATGCAATTGGAAAAATACTATTAAGTGAAAAAATCAATAAACAAAGTCATTATTGTTAATAACTCTAATTGTTAGAGTGCTTTGAGGTTTGCAAAACCTTATTCCTTACAACACCCTGAGGAGGTAAATAGTAAAAAGAGAATCATTATATTTTACTACATTTTATAGATGAGGAAACTTAGACTCTGAGAGATTGGATATTTTGCCTGGGTCTGAAAGATGATTTCAACAACTCTCTTAAGTTGAAAGTTTTATGCAAAGTTTAGTTGAGATTCCAATTTTCTTTAATATTGTGTTAGTTAGGGCCAAATCCTTCTCCAACCTGCTAAATGAGAAAGGAGTGAATTCTTCCTTCAGCATCTTAGGGCTGTCATATACAGAAATTGACAGGTTCTATAGACTTTGAGGCATAAAGGATGAGAAAATGTTGGTTATCCCAATTTCCTTATTTTTTAGTGGGGAGAAATAAGTCCCAGAGCCAGAAAAGGCCTTTCTCAGGCACTACAGGTAGTAAATATCTGAGATGAGAGTCAAATTCCAGGTCTCTGACCAGGCTATCTCAAGACTCACTTTGCACTAAATCCCTGTGAAAAGAACAGTGGATTTTATAAATAGTTAATTCTTATCCTATGAAGATCACTATGTTGAATGTTAGAGAAGAGAAAACATAAACCTTTGCAGATCTCTCAAAATGACAAATGGCAAAACTTAGAATCAGAGTAAGAAGCCTTTCTGGCCTCCCACATCTTCCAAAAGTATATTAGAATCAGAGTAGATGATGATGACAAATAAGATAATGGTTGTGATATGTTTAGCAAAGTACCTATTCCATAATAGGTGCTTAATGAATGTTCATTTTCTTCCTCTTCCCTTCCTTCTTTCCCCTTCATTGTGAATTCCCATTAGATGGGGGCATTGCAGCATATCTACTGGAAAACTGGTCATGAATTCTCATGAGAGATGGGATTCAGGTAAAATTGAGCAGATCATATACTATAAGAAAGAAAAGGAAATGTATGTAGGAGCCTATTGGTTTCCTAGCAATGGTGTCTAAAACATGATGGTGCTATCAAGAAGATTTGGATCCTCAGTATTAGGAAATAATGGCAGCAGATGTTCTCCCAGATCAAGTTTTTTTTATATCAAGAATAAACAGTTTCAAGACTTTCATTTTTCAGAAATCTGGTACTAATATGCACTGCCTTTCTGTCCTTAACGCTACAAGGTTTATTTTTGGGTATACTACTAAGATCTTTTCCCCCCTTTGCTGAATTGTGTTAGTGTATTGCCATCAGAGCATATAGATGTGAACTAGTACAGAAAAATAGATTTTTAGAGCTCTTTTTCTTGTATTATTAACTTATGGTGCCAGGCTAATAAGCCATTTCAGGAAATAGAGCTCAGAGATTCACAAACTACATTCTCTGAATTTGGGAAATAGGAGGTACAAGTGTGCTTGATCAGTTTTTCCTGTTTTATATATTTTGAATAAATGCAATTTTCCATAGTAAAAGAGGGAAAAATAAAGAAGAGAAAAATAGAGAGAAGAGAGAGAAGGAAAAAAAAATTAGAGATTTTTGGGAGGGTAAAGATGCAAATTTTGTATGAACTCAAGCTCTAGCTTAAAAACAGAGATAAGTATTTGGGGAAAGTTTGAAGAGTAGACACACAAAAAAGCAAAGTATATGTTCTTTATTTTCTTGTAGCCAAATCAAGTACTTCGCCATTTCTTTTTTATTGTCTTATGTCAAGAGAAGAACTAATTTTTCATTTAACTCCATCATATTTGCAGAAATTTATATAGATTTATAACTTTAGAGTTACTCTTTAGAAATGCTCTAAATCAGAACTTCTTACTACTGTCCATGGACCTCCCCATAGTGGTTCAAAATCATGGATTTCAGGAACACTGTAAACTGAGATGGCAAATAAATTAAAAATTACATCTTTGCATTCATTTCTAATTGAAATCTAGTATTTCTTTTGATTACCCATTTTAAGAAACAAACCTTATTCTGAGAGGGGATCCATTGACTTCATCAAGCTGCCAAAAAAGGTCCATGACTCTAAAAAGGTTAAAACCTACTGCTATAAATATATAGAATTAAGTTTTAATGGACTTACATGTTTTTATTGAACTAGAAAATTTCCCCAAAGTCCATGTTCTTGCCAGAGTATGTTAAAAACCTTGCCTTCTGAATGACACAGTAAAAGGAGTTATAATGAGGTCACCTATTATCAATTAGGTGTTGCCAAAAGTGTAAGTAGAGAGGTGAGGAAATCCAAGTCCTAAAAAAAAGATGAATCTCATATTAGAATCATAGGTCTCATAGAGCAAAGCTGTATCAAGAATATTATGCAGAAAAAAAATTATCTACCCAAGGATTTTCTCTCCTTAAGTAGACTCCATCTGCAAACCTCTCTTGTTCTAATCCCATGATCTTTCAATTCTCGAAATCTAATCTTCATAAACTTTAATGCTCTGAATTTTCCATTGATACTTTTGACAACATTCAGTGTATATTAACAACTCAAAATTTCTTGTTATATGTCATTCAAAAGCAAGATTTTGAGTTATGGACTTTTGGGAAATTTTTTAATTCAATGTAAATGTGTAAATCTATCCAAGGACAATCAGAATCTGAAATGAGAAATCAAATGGTGGTAGATGGAGACCAGAGATAATGTATAAGCAGCTTTGTTGAGTACAATTTGCTCAGTTGCTGCTTCCTATGAGAAAGCTGTGTCTGAGGTGCTCATTTAAGAATCTTATGGACTTGAAGTAGAGAGAATGCATGAAACACAGAAGGCCACTGTTAGATTTCCCCCCCTTTATTCTCCTTTCTGTTGTCTGTGTAGTAAACCTACCTTACTTAATTAGGGCTTGTGTGCTCACATGGAAGAGTTGTGCTGTAACAGTACCAGATTGTTTGGTACCATGATTCTGGGTAAAGTCACTGAGTCCAGAACAGGGAAATTCCATCCTCTCCTTCCCCAGAGAGAAAAAAAAATCTTAGCTCTTTATGCCATCAAGACTTCATGTCAAGGGGGTCAGATCTGTGGAACACTAATCCAAATATATTTCTGGTGAAATTTCAGAAAGCATAATAAATTGAAATAAAAAGATTCTAAAAAGGGGGGAATTTGGAGGAAGGAGAGACAACAGTGGCAAGTCTACTAAACCAAAAGTCAATTCCTATCTTTCATTTAAAAAGCTCCTTTTAGCTCCCAGAATAAAGGTAGTAGAGAGGTCTCCTTGCTATGGTATAGAGAGAAGGGCAGAGCTCCTTATTTAAACCACACTTAAAGGAATGGGTTTTTTTTTTTTGAGAATAGTACCACTTTCAGTCTCTATCTTATGTAAGGGATAAACTGAGTGACATATTGACCCCAGAATTTTCATTCCTAAAAAATAGTTAAAGTCTGAAGTCTCTCTTATCTAGAAATAGGCCAGGCTATTTTCCTCTAGAGATAAATGGCACATAGCCTAAGTCTGACATTTTAAGAAGCATGAGTGATTTTAAACCACAAAACTTGCGTTACAACCCATTTTGAACCGATAAAAAAGGAAAGGCTATTCGAAATGGCACATAAGGAAGCCTGCCACAGGAAGGTCAGAGGGACAAAGGCTCTCACTGGATTTGAGAATGAACTAGGTAACGTTCTGGCCACTAAGTGTATTTATAGATCTTCATCACAAGGTAATGATAAGGACAATAGGGTCTTGTGCCTCAGGGCAATAAAAGAGTGACCACAGGAATAATATAAATTTTCTCTTTGCTCTATCATCTTGCTGTTTTCCATATAGACATTACAACCTGTCTCTCAATGATGGAATTCATGGGGAGTACTAACAAAAGCAAGTAATTGATTAATAAACATTTATTAAGCACTGACCATATGCTAGATAATATGCTAGATGCTAGAGATATAAAGACATAAAATTGAAATACACCCTGCATTTAAGTGGCTAATTTTCTCTTAGGGGTATATAACATGTACATTAAATAAATTTATACAGAATAATGCAAAATAAATACAAAGCATTTTAATACAAAGATGTTGAAGGGTAAATATCAGCTCTTAAGGAGAAATAAAGAAGGGGGTTGCTTGAATTGAGTCTTAAAAACACTAAGAATTTTTTACATAAAAATAAGGAAATAATTCATTCCAGGAATAGCTAATGCAAAGACACAGAGACATAGATGAGTCCTATACCTAAAGGGAATTTCATAAAAGGGTGTCTAATACAGGAGACATGAGTTAACACTTTGTCCAGCATGTTTTCTATATTATTTCACTGCCCTAATACTCCAACTTTATACTTCCTCTTCCAAAAGACTACACTTTATTTGTAGAAGAATAAAACCTAGAATTTCAAGTGGAATGTTTTATATCAACAGTTCTTACAGTATGTTCTGGGACTACTCCATCCCATCTGCTCTTACATTCACTGCTTGGGTCCCCAAAAGGGAGAAAGAACTGACTTCAAAGCAGGAAGATTTGGGTGTAAGTCCTTTTTATTTTTTTTTTTTGGTCATGTGACTCCAAGCAAGTCACTCAACTTTTAGTCTTCCAATGGTGGATCTCAAAGTGTGGTTCAGAAAATCTTTGGGGTCTCTGAACCCTTTCAGAGAGTCCACAAATTTTAAAAAAATTAGTTTTATTTTAAAATAGTATCTATATTATAGCAAAAAATATTTGGACAGATCCTCAATAATCTTAATAGTATAAAAGAATACTTAGAACAAAAGTTTGAGAATTAATGCTCTTAGTGGTTAGAAACTGGAAGCTGAATGAATGCCCATCAACTGGAGAATGGTTGTATAAATTATGGTATATGAATGTTATGGAATATTATTGTTCTATAAGAAACAACCAGCTTTTTGGATGATTTCAGAGAGGCCTGGAGAGACTTGCATGAACTGATGCTGAGTGAAATGAGCAGAACCAGGAGATCATTATACACAGCAACAACAATATTATATGATGATCAATTCTGATGGACATGGCTCTGTGAAACAATGAAATGTTTCAAACCAGTCCCAACTGTTCAGTGAAGAAAGCCATATACACCCAGAGAGAGGGATATGAAATGTGGTCCACAACACAACATTTTCATGCTCTCTATTGATGTTTGCTTGCATTGTGTTTCCTTTCTCATATTTTTTTTTTGTAGATACGATTTTTCTTGCACAACAATGATAAGTGTGGAAATATGTATACAGGTGTGGGTGGAGCCAAAATGGCGGAGTGAAAACGACTCTCTGCGTCTCCTCCTATCTTCTCTCAAACCAACAATAAAATAAGCCTCTGAACTGATCTTCAAGTCAACGAATTTAGAAATACTTGGATACTGCTTGCTGATATCTCTGAATAACTTCACATCAGGTTTGTCTATCTCGGACAGAGGGATAAAGAGTGATGTAGTCCAGAAGTGAGGGTGGGACTCAGCTCAGCTCATTGTGGCAAAAACTCTAAACTCTAAACTTCAAACACCTGGAGTTTATCTGAGGCACTCGGGACACTCTGCCCTGATAGGGGGCAGGTGTTCTGGCAGACTTGCCTTGTTTAAGGAGTAATTCTGACTTAGTCCTAGCCCCCATGGGCCCAGCACCTTAAATTAATTCGCCAAATTGCTCCAGGGCAAGGAGATTTAGTCCAGGTTTTTCCAAACCTTAAAGAGATATACATGCTGTTTTAAAAAAAATGAAGAAGCAAAAGAGAGCTCTCACCATAGACAGCTTTTATCGAGACAGAGAAGAGCTGACCCCAGATCCTGAGGTTCCTTTAGACAAAACTTCAGAGGATGTTATTAAGGACCATCATTGGTCCCCTTTTCAAAAGGCCTTTCTGGAAGATTGCATACAGAATATCAAAAGGAGTTGGAGGATAAATGGGAAAATAAACTGAAGTCAGTGCAAGAAGCCCTCCAAAAGAGATATGATAAAGACACCAATTTATTGAAAAATAAAATTAGTGAAGTGGAAAAAGAGTGCAATGAACAAATTGGCCAGTTAGAAAAGGAGCTTAAAAAGGTAACTGAAGAAAACAACACTTTAAAAATAAGAATTGAACAAATGCAAGTGAATGACTCA
>JAJPUD010003751.1:101835-126157 GCA_023553655.1 Myrmecobius fasciatus
GGATTCAAAATTAATCCACATAAATCATCAGCATTTTTATATATTACCAACAAAGTTCAGCAGCAAGAGATACAAAAAGAAATTCCATTTCAAATAACAAATGATAGGATAAAATATTTGGGAATCTATCTGCCAAGGAAAAGTCAGAAATTATACGAACTAAACTTCAAAACACTTTCCACACAAATAAAATCAGACCTAATCAATTGGAAAAACATTAAATGCTCATGGGTAGGCAGAGCGAACATAATAAAAATGACAATACTACCCAAACTAATCTATTTATTTAGTGCCATACCAATCAAACTCCCAAGAAATTATTTTACTGATCTAGAAAAAAATAGTAGCAAAGTTCATTTGGAAGAACAAAAGGTCAAGGATTTCAAGGGGATTAATGACAAAAAAGGCAGATAAAGGTGGCCTTGTTGTACCAGATCTAAAACTATATTATAAAGCAGCGGTCATCAAAACTGTTTGTTACTGGCTAAGGAATAGAGCAGTCGATCAGTGGTACAGGACAGGTTATCAGGACAATCTAGGCAATAACCTTAACAATCTCATATTCGATAAACCCAAAGACCCCAGCTTTTGGGATAAATACTCACTATTCGGCAAAAACTGCTGGGAAAATTGGAAACTAGTGTGGAAGAAATTAGGGCTTGACCCATACCTAACACCACATACCAAAATAAGATCTAAATGGGTTCATGATCTGGATATAAAGAGTAATTTTGTCAACAAGTTAGAGGAACATAATATAGTTTACTTCTCAGACCTGTGGAGAAGGAATAAATTTATGTCCAAAGAAAATCTGGAACTCCTAATTGAACACCAGATGGATAATTTTGATTATATTAAGTTAAAAAGTTTCTGTACAAGTAAAACTAATGTAGACAAGATTAGGAGGGAAGCATCAAATTGGGAAATCATCTTTACATTTAATGGTTCTGATAAAGGCCTCATTTCTAAAATATATAGAGAATTGTCTCATATATATAAGAATTCAAGCCACTCTTCAATAGATAAGTGGTCAAGGGATATGAACAGACAATTTTCAGATGAGGAAATTAAAACCATCTCTAGTCATATGAAAAGTTGCTCCAAATCACTATTGATCAGAGAAATGAAAATTAAGACAACTCTGAGGTACCACTACACACCTGTCAGATTGGCTAAAATGACAGGAAAAGATAACGATGAATGTTGGAGGGGATGTGGGAAAACTGGGTCACTAATACATTGTTGGTGGAACTGTGAACGGATCCAACCATTCTGGAGAGCAATCTGGAATTATGCTCAAAAAGTTGTCAAACTGTGCATACCCTTTGACCTAGCAGTGTTTCTACTGGGCCTATATCCCAAAGAGATCTTAGAAGAGGGAAAGGGACCCACCTGTGCAAGAATGTTTGTGGCAGCCCTTTTTGTAGTGGCTAGAAACTGGAAACTGAAGGGATGCCCATCAATTGGAGAGTGGCTGAATAAATTATGGTATATGAATGTTATGGAATATTATTGCTCTGTAAGAAACGACCAGCAGGATGATTTCAGAGAGGCCTGGAGAGACTTGCATGAACTGATGCTGAGTGAAACGAGCAGAACCAGGAGATCATCATACACAGCAACAACAGTATTACATGATGATCAATTCTGATGGACATGGCTTTCTGCAACAAAGAATTGTCTCAAACCAGTTCCAATTGTTCACTGAAGAAAACCATATACACCCAGAGAGAAGGAAATGAAATATGGACTAAAACGTAACATTTTCATGATCTCTATTGACACTTGCTTGCATTGTGTTGTCTTTCTCTGATTCTTTTTTTTTTCTTGTAGATAGGATTTTTCTTGCATAACTTGTCAAGCATTTCAACATTATTAACATGTAGTGGACTTCCTGCCATCTAGGGGAGGGGAGGGGACTGGGGGTAAAATTTGTAATGAAAAGCTTTGTAAAGATCAATGTTGGGGAACTACCCATACATATGTTATACAAATAAAAAGCTTTAATAATAATAAGAAAAAAAATAAAAAGTTATCAAACTGTGCATACCCTTTGACCCAGCAGTGTTTCTACTGGGCCTATATCCCAAAGAGATCTTAGAAGAGGGAAAGGGCCCCACATGTGCAAGAATGTTTGTGGCAGCCCTTTTTGTAGTGGCTAGAAACTGGAAACTGAAGGGATGCCCATCAATTGGAGAGTGGCTGAATAAATTATGGTATATGAATGTTATGGAATATTATTGCTGTGTAAGAAACGACCAGCAGGACGATTTCAGAGAGGCCTGGAGAGACTTGCATGAACTGATGCTGAGTGAAACGAGCAGAACCAGGAGATCATCATACACAGCAACAACAGTATTACATGATGATCAATTCTGATGGACATGGCTCTCTGCAACAAAGAATTATCTCAAACCAGTTCCAGTTGTTCACTGAAGAAAACCATATACACCCAGAGAGAGGGATATGAAATATGGACCACAACATAAGATATTCATGATCTCTATTGATATATGCTTGCATTGTGTTGCCTTTCTCTGATTTTCTTTTTTTTCTTGTAGACAGGATTTTTCTTGCACAACTTTTCAAGTATTTCAACATTATTAACATGTAGTGGACTTCCTGCCATCTCGGGGAGGGGAGGGGACTGGGGGTAAGGTTTGTAATGGAAAGCTTTGTAAAGATCAATGCTGGGGAACTACATATGCATATGTTATACAAATAAAAAGCTTTAATAAAAAATTTTTAGAAACGGTAAAAAAAAGGAAATATGTATACATATATTCGATTTGTCAAGTATTTTAACATAATTAAGATGTAGTGGACTTCCTGCCATCTAGGGGAGAGGTGGGGACTGGGCGGGGAAATTTATAACAGAAAGCTTTGTAAGGGTCATTGTTGAAGAATTATCCATACATATGTTTTGCAATTAAAAAGCTTTAATTAAAAAAAAAAGGGAATTAATGCTCTAGAAAACTCTCTTACACTGGTACATTGCACAGGTGCCTATCATTATGGGTAGAGCAAGGTTCCTTACTTGGGAGTTCCCAAAGAAGTAGCAGATCCAGTTCCTATCTATGTACATATTTTGTGTAAAGATAGGACATATAGATGTGTGTATATACCACATGCATACTCATAAGCTTATGCATATAACCATATACACATATACATAGAAATATATATGTGTGTATAAAACATGGGGCATTAGGTGGCACAGTGGTTAAAACACCATTGCTGGATTCAGGATAACCTGAGGTGAAATACAGCCTCAGACATTTACTAGCTTTATGACCCTGCACAAGTCACTTAACTCTGATTGCTTCAGTTTTCTCCCCTGTAAAATGAGCTAGAGAAGAAAATGGCTAACTCCTCCAGTATCTTTCCCAAGAAAATAGGATCAAGAAGAGTCAGACATGACTGAACAACCACCATAAAATATAAACATATATACAATCATTTCCTTCTCCATTCCCCTTTGGGGATTTCCTGGAAAAGATATTGGAGTAGTTTGCCATTTTCTTCTCCAGCTCATTTTACAGATGAGGAAACTAAGGCACACATGATTGAACATCAACAATAAAATATAAACATACACACAGCAGCAAATATGCAGATTTAGATATGTATGTGATTGGATAGATTAGATACAAAGATAGATAGTTTTTCTGTATTTAAATATACATGAGACAGTGTTGCTTAGTGGACAGAGAGCTGACCTGAACTCTGAGACATATTGACTATCTGACTCTTCCAAGGTCACTTAATCTCTTAGTGAGTCCAGGAAATTCTTTAAGACTATAAATTGCAAAGCAAGTGCCAATATGCACCAGCAATAGTTGGTTAGCAGGTATATAGTTCTTTAAGATTTGAGGACTATGGAGCAGCTAGGTGGTGCAGTGGATAGAGCACCAACCCTGAAGTCAGGAGGACCTGAGTTCAAATCTGGTCTCAGATACTTCCTAGCTGTGTGACCCTGGGCAAGTCACTTAACCCTAATTGCTTCAGCAAAAAAAAAAAAAAAAAAAGAAAAGAAAAAAAAAAGATTTGAGGACTGTGTCAGCAGGTGGGTGTTATTATTATATTTTACACATGAGGAAACTAAGGCTATAAAACTGAGATTCTATTCATGATGGAACCAAACTCCACACTAAATTTCCTTACTGAGATTTTCCTAATCCAATAAAATAAATCAGATATCATCCAATATTTATGAAAATTGCATCACCTGTACAAATAATTCTTTTAACATGTAACCTGCATGCACCTGTAATCCTGATTCATCCACCTTGGGCTGAAACTTCTTGGTTGAGTCAGAAGCACATTTAATACTCAGTTCTGCCCTGTAATCTAAGTTGCTTATTTTTTGAGACTCTGCTTCACTGTTCAGAACCTGTCCCTTCTTGGTTTATGACTGCATCTTTAGCTTTTAAATTACTCTCTTTTCGGTCCCTCAAAGTCTTTCTCTTCCTGACTCTAGATTTAAGACTTGACCCCTTTTTTTTCAATGCTTGTGTTTCTCTGGGACTCCTACCTGATCTATACCTATTGTCTTGCTTGGGCTGTGCAAATTTCTTAAACCCCTGGGGAAAACATTCCAGAGTGCTTCCTTTTACTTCCTTAAACCACATACACTCTTCTGTGTCTACAATCAATAAGCTAATAAACATTTCAGTGCCTTCTATGTGTCAGGAACTCTGCTAAATTCTGGAGATACAAAGAAAAGCAAATAGTTGTCCTTGCTCCCAAGGAGCTCACAGTTTAACAGGGGAAGGAAGGCAACATGCAAGCAATTCTGTACAAACAGGATTTATTGGTGATAAGAAAAGGAAAATTAAGTAGAAGTTGCTTACGGAAGTGCAATTTTACTTGGGACTTGAAGAAAGCCAGAAAAGAGGCAAAGATAAGGAGAAAGAGAATTCCAAGAACAAAAGAAAATCAGTGAAAATGCCTGGAAGTCAAGAGGAGTATCTTGAGCAAGGAAGAGCAAGAAAGTCAGTGTCCTGGATGGAAAAAGGGGTCATAGGCCATTAAGGACTTTGAATATCAGGCAAAGGATTTTATATTTGATCCTGGAGATGATGGGGAACCACTGGTTTTTACTAAATAGAGAAGAGATGTAGTTAAGACTTACCTTTCAGAAAGAACACTTTGACAGCTGAAAGGAAAATGGATAACCAGCTTCTTAAACTGTGGGTCAACAACCCCACATAAGGTATCTACCTGAATGTGGTAGTCACCAAATTATGATTTAATATTAGTAAGTGTTTGATTTGTATAATATTTTATATACCTAAAACCTGGGATCTTGTAAAAATATGTTGGGCCCAAAGGGGTCTCCAGTGGAAAAAGCTTAAGAAGTCATGAACAAGAGTGGGAAGAGATTTGTAGCTAGCAGATTATATAACAGATTAGCCTGTGGGCTATTTTTATTTTGAAGTGCTTAGCTGTGCCTTGATTCATTTAATGAAGCAAGTATTCTCACCCTTTTCCCTTCTGGCTCAGTGTTGCTTATTATAGAAAAATTTTAAATTTCAAATTATAGAATAAAGATGCCCTTACCCCCATCCTAAACTCTCTTATCTAAGGTGAAACCTGTAAATTGTAGGTTTTCAAACTAGGGAGGAATTACCATCCTTTTGTTTGTGTTAGACCATAATTGTTAATTTAATGGTTTTCTGTAATTGGTTTCCTTCTTTGTTACTGCAAGATGGAACATTTTCATAAAAGTTTTAAAAAGATGCATTTTTCTGGGAACAGTTAATATTTTCAAAGTAAATGTTGATCTAAAGTGGTAAATTCAGCTCAGTAAAATATGTCACTGGGAGATTAAAAGAAACTTTTAATGTAACACAACAAACTAAAGCCTTTAACAAACTAATACCATGCAATTCACTTCAACATTTATTAAACACCGACTGCATGCAAGGCGCTATGAGTAAATAATATTGCATACAAAAATAGCAGATAGCAAATTGAATTTGTTAATGTTTCTGAATCTTGTATTCCTGTTCACTGCCTCTCTTTAACTTACATTTCTGAGTGTTTTTTTTAATTAGAAATGATTTGAATGAACTTTGCATATCTGACTGTAACATTGGCTCTCTCATCTAAATTATTTATATTAATTATGATATCTTAGTATCTATGAGTTCCAATACATTTTAGTATTCTTGATTATATAATAATTACTCAATGTTTGCTCTCTTCCACCAAACTTTACCTTGTTGGGACATAATCATGGAAATGAAAAAGAAACACCAATTTCTCTGAATTCTGGATGAAATTCTAACCAGTTTATTGATCTCTCCTCTCTAGTGCTATATCCATGTTTTGTTGAATTTAAATTTATGGAAAAGATCTTGCAGAAGACAAGCATGAAATTAAAAAATGTAAAATGAGCTGAGGTTTCTACTCCGTCATTTTAAAAAACACAGGAGGTCTCCAATTATGCAATAGAATAGAATTAATAAAAGCCGTATATAATGTCATAATAGATTTTGTCCCAATAGGCAACATTATTACATCAAGACATAAATCACATGAACACTTTCTGGCAACCAAAAATCATCAGGGGATCGAAGAAAATCTCATAGTTTTTAGTATCGCGTGGTTTCCCAAACACCAAAATGTATGAATCGTATATGTTTCTTGTGTCATTAAAATCTTATTGCATTATAATGTAGAAATTTAATTCCTCTAAGTGCCTCATTATTTCTCATTTCAACTGCCAAATGCACATATATTTTATTTTGTTAGTGAATTAAGCAGAGCCATGCTAACCAGATTGATATTCAGGATTCACTCTGTGACTTAAATCTACTGATTATGGTATAAAATAAGACAAGGAAAAATATGCTTTTTACTGTAGGTCACACCCTGCAGTTTATAATAAAGACTACATAATAATATCTCTTCTATGCTGAGAAATTTATTGTATGCAAACAGCTTGCATTTCAAATAATGTTATTTCAAATGGGTATAGATTTTTTTTTTCTTGAGCCAGAGCCTGACACGGAATAAAAGCAACTCCCAGGAAAGAACAAACTATGGTTCTTTTTTTGTTCTTTAACTGAGACCAGCATTATGACCTTTCCACCTTTTAATAGTTGCTATCTGAATGGGGAGGGAGGTGAAGAAGAATGATATTTTCTAGTGCCTAGTCAACATTTTCTGAAGCAAGTGAATAATAATAACTCACATGAACACAATGCATTCACATTAACAAAAGACTTCCTTTATAACAACTTGGTAGGTAGGTAGAACAAATATTCTAAAGTCCATTTACAGAGAAGAGAGCTGAGACTTCTGAGGAAAAATGACTTGTCCATCATCATACAATTTGCAAGTATCAGCTTAGCCCAGAATTCTGTATCTCTTGATTCTAATCCCAGTGTTTTTGTCTTCCATACTGCATTCCCATACACAATCCACTTTACAAATACACACACACAAACACACACACACACACACACACAGAGCAAAATTGATTGAGGAAGCAATGGTCCAATCAGCTTCTTCAGATCACCTACTACTGAAGGCATTTTCAAGGTATAAAGCAGATGCCCTAACCATATTTTGGAAGTAATTTTGAAAATCAGCTTATCATTCAGGTGCAAATAAGTTCTTCTCTCCTGTAGAATGTAAATTACCTATGGGTAGGAACTGTTTCATCTGTGTCTGAAACATAAAAGCTTAATAAATTAATATGCACAATAAATACTTGTGGATTAACCACATCACTGACTTTTTCCACACCTTTTCATACAATATATCAAACTCTCACTTGATTCACATATACCACAAATATTCTTAGCATAATAAGTCATATTTAAGGGTTTTCAAAGCATTTTCCTCTCAACAGCCCTAAGAGGAAAGTATTGTTAGTAGTGTTGTTCCCATTATTCAGACAAGAAAACTAAGACTCAGTTCATCATGACTTGCTTGAGATCATACTCCTGGGAAATATCAGAGCTAGGGTTTGAAACTAGATATTACCCTGACTCCAATACCAGCCCCCTTTTCGTGATACATATAGGTAGGTAAAAAGTATGCTGAACATGGAGGCAGGAGAACTGAATGTAAATTTTGCTTTTGATAAAAAAGGCCAAATTTCTCAATCTACCTACTAATATATATCTCATAGTCCAAGGCTTCTTAAATGTTTTTCCACTTAAACCCTTTTTCACCCAAGACATTTTTTTTTGCAATTCTGGGTATATAGTTATATAAAGGAGGTATAAAATCCAATATTTACTGATAATAAATGATAATTTAACAATTCTCACATTCAGTCACATGATTCTTCACAACCCACAGTTTAAAAAAAACTTATTATAGGTCAGTTGATTAGTAATCAAGATGAATTTTAGTTCTTTTCATACTACTAAGGATTAATTTTCATACTTTCTCCAGAGTTCACATTCCTCATCTACTATGATGCAGAGGGGAAAGTACCACATTTGGAGTTGGAAGATTTTGGTAAAGATTTGGCTTTGTTACTTATTTGCTTT
This sequence comes from Myrmecobius fasciatus, assembly GCA_023553655.1. Classification (NCBI taxonomy): domain Eukaryota; kingdom Metazoa; phylum Chordata; class Mammalia; order Dasyuromorphia; family Myrmecobiidae; genus Myrmecobius; species Myrmecobius fasciatus. The sequence goes on from JAJPUD010003751.1 coordinate 110,349, forward strand.
GTAACACTGGACTATAGGTATTGCCTTAGTTTCCTTTATTAAGAATACCAGTGCCTGGTTTACCAGTTGGTTGTGAACATTAAATAATGTATCTGAAAGAGCCAGTATTAATAATTCAAAATTCTAGAACTTTTCTTCAATTGCATACTGTTACCATTGATGCAGATTATAATTCCTCTAAGCTTGAGTAAAGAATCTCCACTAGTTGTCATAGCACCCATCCAACTCTGTCTCTTAAATCATCCACACTTTTTATAATGAGCTTTTCTGTCCTTTGTCCAGAACTTGACAACAGATACAGTCTTTTGTAAAGTCCATATTCAAAGTTCTTCTAATTTTCTGGGACTTAATATATTGCCAAATTATTTTGTTAGAAATGTAAACTCTGGACAAGTCCAGTCAAAAATTTTTATTAAATATTTACAACATGACAGGCACTATACCCCTGAATATACAAATACAAACAAAAAGATGGTATCTGCTTTCAATGAACTTTCATTCTAATCAGAGAAGAAAATACACAAAATGAAACTAACATATACAAAAGAAGTTATAGAACACCTTTGAGTCATAGGAAATATAAAAAGTTTGTGATATAATTTCTGGGTAATCATTTTATTAATCATGAATAACAAATAATTAATTAAAAAGATTATCATTTGGCCATCCTTGGCCAAAAATGGATCATGGAGGTCTATTGATGCTCATGTGTCCTTGGAAGAATGGGTGTTCTCAATGGAAGACAATCAAGTCTGATTGATTAACAACGAATGAGAAGAATGATATTGTAATGAAAAACTGGGTGACTTTGCTCATTCAATCCTGTATGAATAGAACACAAACGACCAGATCTACCTGGACTAAGATCTCTTTGTCTTTTGGTCACATTGAAACGTTCCCAATTAGGTATAGTCTGATCGAGATTAAGGAGAATACTAAATATAATCTTATTTTCAGCCTAATTCTCCAGATGCTGATTTGACTTAATAGAGAATGAGGAAATAGAAAGGGGAAAAATCCTGGATCTCCCCAATATCAATTTTTTTTTAATATGAGAAAAATGATCATTTCCTCATCTGTCCAATCAAATAATATATTGCAAATTCTTTTTTAGTTTGCTTGAAGACAGTTCTTTTTACTAAAGATGAAAACAAAAACAAGTTAATTTATAATTTGTTTTTTAAAAAAAACTTAGACTGTTTGACTAGGTATTAGAAAATCCTGCTTCAGACACTTTCTAGATGTAAATGTCCAGTATTATTTTTATTAGTTCTGCTTTCTCCCAGTTACTAGTTAACATTATGCCATATGCCCTATCTGGTGGCCGTACCACTTTCTTGTTTTTCTTACTTGCAAAATACCTTTAAAAAAGTCATTTCTGTTGCAAATCATCCTAGCTTTGTCTTTTTTGACACTATTCTTTTGTATTGATACCCTTAGAGAATCATCTCCTTTTATATAGAATAGAGAGATAGAATATAGAATTATATAGATTTCTTTGCCATTCCTCATGAACCATGTTCTCCTTTTTTTCTCATCATAAAACCTCTCTTATCTTTTATCTGAACTTGTTAAAAAATCTTTTTTCTGTGACTTCTGGTTTTTTTCATTGTATACTTAAAATGTTTATTATAGTATTTAGCAGGTGAAGGCAATGAATATGTTTTTCTGTTATTCTGCTATTTTGTTATTTCACAAGTCTTCTTTTCTTATACTTGAAAGTTGTAATTTGATAGTGGGATAATATTTTGTTACTTTAATATTGAACAATTTATTCAAACATTACTTAATTACTGGAAATATAGGTTATTTCTAGCCATCTGTTTTGCTTGCTATTCCAAATGAAACATATGGATATTACATATTGATCATTTCTCCTTATTAACATTTAGTAGTAGGATCATGGATCAAAAATTATGCACAATGTCATAATCCTTATTATACACTGGCATATTATTCTTTAAAATGAATTTATTCATAGCTTCACCAACAATGTAATAGTATGCCTATTTTCCCATAGATCCACAATAACTTAATTTTATAATTTTAATTACCCTTGCCAAAGTCATAAATCCAAATTGCTTTCATTTGATTTCTCTGGTTATTAGAATTTTCACAAGTTTTGGAGTAATAATAATTTTTCTTACCTCTGATCATAATAATCTTTTTTAAAAATCTCCTTCAATGTTTGATTTTTTCATTTATTACTTCATGTGCAAATGCAACTCATCAAATTAGTCTTTTCCTCTTCTTATCTTTATTAAGTACAATCAGTTTGCATATGGGTACACCTTTGGTAGCACCTTTCAAATTTTGGATTAATTATACTTCTATTATCTTTTTATGTGCATATATATTTGTATATATATAAATAAACATTTGAGACAATAAGAGAGAGAAGAAAGACCCTTTATCATCATATATCATAATATATACAAAATTCATAATACTTTCATTTTACAAAACTAAGAGTTCTATATAAATACTAGTTATAAAATAAAATTATTATTATTACTATTATTTGATAGTATTATTTCTTGATTCTATTTTAGACTTTAAACTAGGCAGAATTCAATAATTTGATTTTAAAACTTGTAGGTATGCTTATAATTTTTCATCATTTTGATAAATCAATCAACAAGCATTTATTGAGCACATACTATGTAGGAAGAATTATATGGAAGAATTATACTTGTGTTGGGAATACAAAGACAAAAATATGAAGCAATCTCTACTCTCAGAGAGCTCAAATTTTATTGAGAGGAACAAAATATACATATGTAAGATTATGCAAACTAAATAAATAAATTAATTAATGTTATCACTGATTATATCTAATTTTATTGTTATGGCCACAAAATGTAGTATTTAACATTGCAGCCTTTTAAATTTTACTTAAAATTCTTTATTTCCTAAAACATTGTCTATTTTGTGAAAGTTCCATGTGTTTTTAGAAATTAAAAGTACAGTGCCTACTTTTTCTAATAAGTTCTTTTTCTTTTGATATATCCTTTACATTTAGTTTCTTAAACACTCCACTTTTGGTCTTTTTAAAAATTTCTTATGTGCTCATATAAAATTAATAGAAGATTTTAACACTGTTATATATCTCTTATGTAATTGTGAACTTTCTCTTTACATAGTCAATTGCTTTATAATTTGGCACATACATATTTAAAATCAATAAGCTGTCATTACTAATGGTGCATTTAAGCATGATATAATTTCCTTATTTATCTCTCTTAATGCCTCCAGGTTTGAATTTGAGTTAGATATCATCACTGAACCTCTAGACTTTCTTGATTTAGCTATAACATGATAAATTTCAGTACATCCTTTCTCTATATATTTCTGCATATTTTTCACAGGTTTGATGTATTTCCTATAGACAGTATTTTTTTGGATTTAATTTAATACAATCCATTATTATTTTTCATTTTAGGAAAGAGTTGGTTACTTCACATAAAGTAACAGCTGGATAATGTTACTGACTAGTTGGGTGAGTATGAACAAATCATTTAACTTCTCTAAGGTTAACTTAATCTCTACCATTTAACCTCTTCCTCATCTATAAAAAAGCATAGGATAATAATTCTTGTACTGCATAGTACTGGTAAGATATATATGAGGTTGTTGTGGGGAAAGGAAACCTGAAGATCCCATTAAAATGTGAAATGTTATGATGGTTAATTTTTAATTTATCCAATATTTATTAAGCTCCACATGTGTATAAGACTCTATGAAAGATTCTGGAGACACAAAAATAAAAATGAAATAATCCCTTGTCTAATAGAATTTGAAAATTGTAGAAGAAACTGAACTTCTATTACAAAATTTGTATTAAGAAGCAGTTGAGTGACATAGTATACAGCAGGTGGGACCTGGAGCCAAAAATGGGTGAATGAATGAGTGAGTGAATGAAAAAAAATTCATACTGATGCTTTTTTTCTCCATATTTATCACTATCCACTAACTCTTTGCCCTCCCTGTTAACAAATACATATAGTAAAACAAAATTATCTGAACACATTGGCTTTGTCTGAGAATAAATGGCCATTTAAGATCAGGGAATCTATTCTAGGCATAGTGAAAAAGTTTAGGCTAAGGAATGGATTTAATTTGTCAAAATAGAACACATTTTCTTATTTAAATATTTCTGTTCTTTAGATAAATTTAAAAGGATATAAAATATAACTGAGAAATTTCCTATTGCCTCTACAAGCTTATCTGAAATTTTACCTGCTTTTTTTTTTTAATAAAGAAAAAAATTTGGCCCCAGAGTCATTCTGTGCCCCTTCCCTTCACCGGCCTCCTTGTCTTTATTTATCTGCAATGTCCTTTTAATTATACTTGCTTCTTTCTTTTTTGCCTTTCTAAATTGGTGTCATTCAATGGTTAGCCAATACAAAACTAGAGTTATTTTTATCATCACTGTATGGTGATTACATTAAGATAAAAACTAGTTAATCACAGTTGAAAAGAATCTATTGTTATAAGGATCTGGCTCTCTTGTGTATTTTTCCAGGTCAGGTATTTTTGAAGCTTCATTTTTCTTTCCATTAATTTTTTTTAATGTGCTCTTACTTTCATAAGATGATATCAATGAGCCCCTGAAATGTCAGAAAACTTGGACTATGGAATATCTGGTTACTTTTTTACATGTTTTAGTGAATTTGTTTTCAGTAAGAGATCAGCAAAACACAGCCCATGCTCCCATTCAATTCTAACACTTTTTATAAGTTCATCATATAAGAGGTTTCAACAGCAATAATAATAATAATAATAATAATTTAGAGGTAAAAAGCAGTGTAAAAAAACAATGAATTAATATCAGTCTCTGTTCCATATACAAATGGGTACAATCTCTTACATTTTCCAAATAGAGGGATTGGGATAAAAATCTCCTAAAGAAAAACCTACAAATACATAGAAAAATTTCATGCATAGGAAAATTTCCTCCTTTGTACATGGACAGATAGGATGAGAAAATTGTCAGTAAGTCCATACTTTTTCAGTAAGCAATTTAAAGATGTGATCATCTCTCGGAATAGGCTAGCATCTGATGAATCCTTCAAGTTTGGCTCCTTTCCATTTTGCTGGAAATGAGAGCCTTCCCCTTCCATCTCCCTACTACATCTGTAGCTTTTCTGTTAGTCTCTGACTCTTCATGCAGTTCCACCTGGCAGATGTATTTTAGTGAAGATCTCTCTACTCATGGCAGTTCAGGAATTCCCTTATTCCTCAGAAGCTGAGCCCCCATATCTCCCTATCTATGCACACTCTCAGAACTCCAGTGCCACATTTCTCATTTCTTTCCCCTTTCCGTGAAGTACACCTTCTTTCCAAATTCCAATAATCTTCATATCCATGATCAAGATCCCATGGGAGATAAGCATGCTGAAACTTTTTAAAGTGAATAGCATCTCCTCTAATTCATGACTGTAGCAAGCCAAAAGTGCTTTCGAAAACTTCATTAGTGGTGGTTAATATCTACCCAAATTGCAGGATCATCAATTTTTTAGAAATTGGAAAGGAACTTCTAGGGTATTCCTCAGGTTCCTCATTTTTTTATTAAGAAATTGCCATTCTCAATTGTCTCATATTTATAAAAATTCAAGCCATTCTCCAATGAATAAATGGTCAAAGGATATGAACAGACAATTTTCAGATGATGAAATTAAAACTATTTCTAGTCATATGAAAAGGTGCTCCAAATCACTGTTGATCAGAGAAATGCAAATCAAGACAACCCTGAGGTACCACTTCACACCTGTCAGATTGGCTAAAATGACAGGAAAAGTTAATGATGAATGTTGGAGGGGTTGTGGGGGGGCCGGGACACTGATGCATTGTTGGTGGAGCTGTGAACGGATACAGCCATTCTGGAGAGCGATTTGGAGCTATGCTCAAAAAGTTATCAAACTGTGCATACCCTTTGACCCAGCAGCATTTCTATTGGGCTTATATCTCAAAGAAATCATAAAGGAAGGAAAGGGCCCCACATGTGCAAGAATGTTTGTGGCAGCCCTTTTTGTGGTGGCTAGAAACTGGAAATTGAATAGATGCCCTTCAATTGGAGAATGGCTGAATAAATTATGGTATATGAATATTATGGAATATTATTGTTCTGTAAGAAATGACCAGCAAGATGATTTCAGAGAGGCCTGGAGAGACTTACATGAACTGATGCTGAGTGAAATGAGCAGAACCAGGAGATCATTATACACGGCAACAACAGTACTATATGACGATCAATTCTGATGGACATGGCTCTCTTCAACAATGAAATGTTTCAAACCACCTCCAATTGTTCACTGAAGAAAGCCATATACACCCAGAGAGAGGGATGCGAAATGTGGACCACAACATAACATTCTCATACTCCTTGATTGATGTTTGCTTACATTGTGTTTCCTTTAACTGATATATCGTTTGTGTAGATAAGATTTTTCTTGCACAACAATGATAAGTTTGGAAATATGTATACATATATTCGATTTGCCAATATTTTAACATAATTAACATGTAGTGGATATCCTGCCATCTAGGGGAGGGGTGGGGAGTTGGGGGGAAAAATTTGTAACGGAAAGCTATGTAAGGGTTATTGTTGAAGAATTACCCACACATATGTTATGCAAATAAAATAAATTAAAAAAAAAAGAAATTGCCATTCTCAGTAGTAAAATGGTAAGGCCTAGGGTCACATAGATAGGCGGCAAAAGAACTATATTTTTCAAAGTGTAGTTTGCAAAGAATAAGTCAGAAATCTGTCCGAAATAATGGCTCATTTTTATACTTACCTGGCATGTTTGTGATTGTATTCAAGGCAAATTAGGAGGAATAAGCCAAGAAATTAATGGAATTAATGGAAAATTGGGTTTGCCTACACAAAATCCACAGTTGTTTCTATTATTTCATTTTAAAACAGAATCCTTAGATTTCTCCTTAAATTCCAAGACCAATATTAGTGTTTCAAAATTTTATCCTACATAATTTAATAATTTTGTAGGAGAGTCTTCACAGACACCAAACTGATTTTTATATATTTAGGTAATATCTTTCTTCCTTCTGGAAGCTTGAAAGATTACTTTTCCCTTTATAGCTCGGATATTAATGTTGATAACAAGTCTGAGTAAGTTGAATTTTGAGTTTCTTCTTGTTGGCATTCTAATAACTCTTTCTATTTGTAGGATGTTACTTGTCTTTAATATTTCTGCAGAGGCCTTTTACAACATCTCCTGAAATAATGATCAGATTATTTTCTTCTTCAATATTTTCTAGGACACTAATAATCCTGAGGTTTCTTTTCATTAATTCATCCTCCAAATTCATCACTTTTCATTAACATTCCTTATATTCTTTAATCCAACATGTTTTCCTTTTTCTATTGTTGTTTGCAACATTCTGACTTCCATTAATTCTGCTATCAGCTATTTCCATTGATATTTTTATGAGAAGCAAAAGCTGTATCAGTACACAATACATGGAATATTTAATAAATGATTTTCCATTCATTCTTTAATTTGTTACTACAATAACTTCCATGATGTATCTCTTTATTACACCTCAACTACTTGCAAAAATGAATATGCACTTTGGTATGTTCCTTTCATCTCAGACATCCTTGGGACTGTGTTAGTCCCTCACAATAAGATCTCTACATTTAAAGGTATAGGCATTTTAAATATTTTGGGTTTTTTGATGTTATTCAAGAATTCCCAATTCCACCAGCAGTGTATTTGTACCTATCTTTCTTTCTAAACCTCCTGCAATATTATTTCCATTTTTGTCTTTATCAATTTTATGAATATGAGAAAGCAAGATACTATTATAATAATCAATGTGAGAGGTGGTAAAGACACAAAGTAGGGTGGTTGTGATAGGAGTATAGAGAAGGGAACAGATATGAAAGACATTGCAGAAATAAAATTGGCAAGGTTTGGCAATGATTTGATTGGGAGTGGGAAGAGTTGAGGAAAACTTCTATGTTGCAAAATTGGGTGACTGCAGGAATAAAAAAGAAAAAGGGAAGTTAAAAGGAATAAGAGGGTTGGAACAGGGAAGATAATGAGACTGTATTAAGAATATTGAGTTTGAAATATCTGAGAGGCATCCAAGTAGAGATTTTAAGTAGGTAATTGAAAAGATGAGAATCAGGGGATATGGAGGATGGAAAGGTAAATTTGAGAATCTGGCAGAAATAAAATAGAACTTGAACTGATAGGAACTAATAAGGCCATTGAAAGAGGGTTTAAATAAAGAAGAAATAAAAAGGTTTAGGATAGAGATTTGGGCATTACATCCATAGTTAAGTACAAGGACATAAATGACTACCCTACAGAAGAGACAAAGAAGTTTTGTCACAAAAATAAGAAAAGAACTATACCTGAAAAATGTAGAAGCCAAAAGGAAAGTGTGGTCAACAGATTTAGAGTTGGCAGGAGTCAGCTGATCCAATACCTTTATTTTCTAAAATAAAGAATCTGAAACTCAGAAAACTTAAATGTCTTTGTCACAGAGTTAATGAATAGTAGAAGCAGAATTTGAACTCAGATCCTCTGACTACTAATTTAGCACTCTCTGCAATGAATTAATTTACTCTGAGGTAGCAATCATTTGTACCTGATGAGCACTGACAGACCCTGGTATACCTTAGGAAGACAATAAAGCTCAATTTTCCAGATTTGCATCTGTCTACAGTAAGTTGCCAGACTCCAGCTCCCACATCACCATTGTCTCTTACCTTTTCCATTCTGTCACATTCTGTTAGTGGTCTAACTCTTGATTTTAGTTTCCTAAAAGGACTTTAGACTCCCTCCAAGTTTTTTCTTTTGTCTGATGTTATGGAATATTATTGTTCTATGAGAAACAATCAACAGGTTGATTTAAGAGAGGCCTGAAGAAACTTGCATGAACTGATGCTGAGTGAAATGAGCAGAATCAGGAGATCATTGTATACAACAATGGGTTTTCCATTCTCAGAATCCTTTATTCCCTTTAATAACCCCAGCATAGAGAAGCATTGGGGCAGCTAGGTTGTGCAGTGGGTAGATTGCCAGGCCTAGGATGAGAAAGACTCAAATCTGACTTCAGACCCTTACCAAATGTGTGGCCCTACGCAAGTCACTTACCCCGTTTGCCTCAGTTTCCTCATATGTAAAATGAGCCTGAGGAGGAAATGGTGAACCACTCCAGTATCACTATCAAGAAACTCTAAACAGGGTCAAAAACAGTCAGACATGACTAAAATGACTAAATAAAGTCAAACATTCCTCAAGCCTTTTCAAATATTGTTCTAACAGGGAGAATAATTTACCCTTGTAGCAGATATAATTGATGATCACAGCTGGCAGGAAAACAAAGGGTACCAATCTAGCAGGTTGCTATAACAATGTCCTTGTTTCTCAGTTTCTTGGATTGGTTGATGAATTAGTTGTCCTTTTACCTTTTCCTGGGAACATCACTTCAAAGTCTATTTCCAGGTGATCCTGGTGAAGCTAGTAGCTTCCTCCATGAGGTATCTGCTATTTAGCTAACCTGCTGCCCAGGAATAGCAATACAAAGGTGATAATGACGTAGTCTTGGAATTTGTACAGCAGTCTTTCCTACTTCTCATCACTATTGTTCCCCATATCAATAAATAGTTTAAGAACTGTTCTACTCTGTCTAAAAGACTATAAAACTGTGCATTCCCTTTGATCCGGCAGTGTCTCTACTGGGATTATATCCTAAAGAGATCATAAAAAAGGGAAAAGGATCCACATATGCAAAAATGTTTGTAGCAGCCCTTTTGTAGTGGCAAGGAATTGGAAACTGAGTGGATGCCCATTAATTGGAGAATGGCTGAATAAATTATAATATATTAATGTTATGGAATATTATTGTTCTGTAAGAAATGACCAGCAGGGGGCAGCTAGGTGGCGCAGTGGATAGAGCACCAGCCCTGAAGTCAGGAGGACCTGAGTTCAAATCTGGTCTCAGGCACTTCCTAGCTGTGTGACCCTGGGCAAGTCACTTAACCTCAATTGCCTCAGCAAAAAGCAAAAAAAAAAAAAAGAAAAAAAAAAGAAAAGAAATGACCAGCAGGATGATTTCAGAGAGGCCTGGAGAGACTTGCATGAACTGATGCTGAGTGAAATAAGCAGAACCAGGAGATCATTATACATGACAACAACAAGATTACATGATGATTAATTATGATGGATGTGGCTCTCTTCAACAATGAGATGATTCAGGCCAGTTCCAATGGTCTTGTGATGAAGAGAGCCATCTGCACCCAGAGGGAGAATTGTGGGGACTGAGTATCAATCCCAACAAAGTATTTTCACTGTTTTTGTTATTGTTGCATTGTGTTTTCTTTCTCACTTTTTTCTTTTTCATCTTATTTTTCTTGTGCAGCTAGATAATTCTAGAAATACGTATAGCAGAATTGCACATGTTTACCATAGATCGGGGAGCAGATAGGAGAGAGAAGAGAGGGAGAAAAAATTTTGGAACACAAGGTTTTGCAAGGGTGAATGCAGAGATTTATCTGCGCATGAGTTTGGAATTTTTTTTTTTTTAAGAATTGTTCTAATCCTCTTTTCGAAGTTGAGTTCAAGCGTGTTTCCTCCTGGCCTTAGATCCTAAGTGACCTTTACTATGTTATTAGGGAGCAGGCACTCTTTTATATGGAAATCTTTGGGTTTCACTTTGTTTCATCCCTAGTTGTTATCTTTGGTTACCTGAATCAAATGTAAATCAAATTACCTTCTACATTCCATTTTATTTTTCTTTTTGGTTGGGACATGAGCTCTCATGATATAGGTAATTCCTAGTGAGAAATTTCCTCTTTCAAATCAAATAAATCTCTTTACTTCAATTTATAGTCTAAGGGAATTGCTTGGGGGCACTGAGAGATTATTTGCCTGGGGTCATGATGCCAGTAGAGTGGCTAGGAAGTACAATAAATAAAGTACCAGTCCTGTAGCAAGGAAGACCTGAATTCAAATCCATCCACAGACACTTACTAACTACATGACCTGTCCAAGATACCTAACCCTGTTTGCCTCAGTTTCTTCATCTGTAAAATGAGCTGGAGAAGGAAATGGCAAACCATTCAGTTATCTTTGCCAAGAAAACCCCAAATGGGGGCCCATAGAATTGGACATGTTTGAAATGACTCAATAACTATACAATGCCAGTATCTTGAGATGAGAGATTTAGGATTTATTGACTTTGAGGTTAATTGTTTATCCACTGATGCCATTTTGCCTATTTTGATATGTATTTTTATTACAAATAAGATAATTTATTGGATTTATAAGTTCTTTTTTCCTCTGCCTTTTTATTTCTTGTTCTATTTCCTTCCACCATATCTCCTTTAATGATCAAGTTTATTTAAGGGGCTTTTTACATCCCCCCAAAAAACTCTCCACAAAGCAACTTATATGTTATCCTATACATTAGGTTTAGAAAGTATTTGTGGCTGACATCTGAAAAAATAAAATAGTGTCTATTAATATTTAGGGATTTTTCTCATCATGGCTTTGGTTTCCATTATGTAATCAAGGCATTGAGTTGTTTGATAACTTGTGATATTTTTCTTCTTCCTTTAAGTCACCTATCTCCCTTTCAACAAAGGATTCACATCAATAAAGGTGAATTCCATTTTCATTTATGGGACATCACTCTTTAAGCATTAGAAGCTTTCATTTATATCAAGCCCTTTTTCCCTCTCTCATGTCAGGTGATTGACCATTTGCAAAGAACTGATAGTTTCTCTGTAAGGAAGAGAATGGCAAATAGGTTTTGCTCCTCATGGAGACTGTAAAAGCACATCTATCCCTCATACATGGGCATTTAGCACAGCTGAAAGTCCTATTTGAAAGATGCATATACTATCAACTATTCAATATTATCTTTATTCACATTGCACCCAGACGTTTCTCAGGAAAAATGATTTCAGTGTTGACTTTTAAACCACATGATAAAAATGTATTATAATTTCAAAGTATGCATAATGTGTCACTGCATTCAAATTCATCTCCATTTACAAATATTATAAATGTTTAGTGAATATAAATGCTATAATAAATATCAAACAAATGTGAAAAGTGTTTTGCCTTTACAACAGGGCTTAAATCAGGTAGGATCTTACTGAATTTTTTAGATTCACTACCTTGCTAAGAGAAATACCTCTCAGTCTGACATAAAAATGATGGGGTATTGATACTTTTAGTTGTATAAATATATTTTTAACTAATCTAGCTCTGCCTCATACACCTAAATTGGAATATTTTTTCCTAGCAATCTATTATACAAGCTCCATTACTAAGACTGGGTCTTTTTTTAAAGACACATTTCCCAGCAATCTCATGTTGCTCCTATTCAGAGCCTTAGACTGTAATAAATGAGGCAATGTATTTGGCTCTTTGAAAAAGTATGAAGTATTATATAAATGTGAGGTATTATTAAGAATGATGACTATAGGCAGCCCCATACCTCCAGGCTGGATTCAGTCAGACATTTAATCTTAGTGTAGGGGTAGACTAGCTAAAAATGAATCTAGCTAAATACCATTTCTGATTAGTTCTTTTACTAGTTAAGAACTAGTTACAGTTTTGAATAGTCTTTGAGTATAGGTCAAGTGATGAACGAATATTCCAAAGTCCAGACTCTGTACTAGTATCAGGCTAGCCATTGTACCTCTGGAAGACTGGCTTACTGAAAGTTGGTTGGCAATAATAGAAAAAGACATGTATAGTTTGCAAAATGTTTTATGTACTTTATTTCATAGAGTTTTACAGCCACCCTGTGAAGCACCAAAGGAATTTATTATCTTCATTTTAAAGATTATGAAACAGATTCATAGATATTAAGTATCATGCCCATGGTCAGGCAGAGGCAGAGGTAGAATTTAAATGCAGGTTTTCCTGATCCCAGGCTCAGTCTTTTCTTGAATCTATCACCTTACCCATGCATACCTCTATCATACCCATTTTAAAGATTATGAAACTGAGGTTTAAAGATGTTAGATGGAAAAGGAAAAAAGAAAATAAGGCAATAAGTATCTAGAAAGTGCTATCATTGTGATAAACACTTTTTACAAATATTATCTCATTTGATCCTTTCAAGGACCTTGGCAATAAATAAATAAATGGCAATAATTAGTCCCATTTTATAGTTGAGGAAAATGAAGCAAACAGAGATTAAATGATCTGCTATTAAGTGTCTGAAGACAGCAGATCTTCCTTACTCTAGGCTCAAAACCCTTTCTACTATACTATCAGATAAATATTAATATATCCATTGTTAATCAATGGCAAAAGCAGGATTCAAATCTAGGTCTTCTGCATCTCAGGGGCAATCTTCTATTTAGGATATCATGCTGCCTTCATATAAGTAGCAGGGACACCTACACCAATGAAATGATAGATTTTTTGTAGTATTGATGTATACATTGTCTCTTCCCAGTAGAATATAAGCTCTTTGAGGAAAGAGGTAAGCTGTTTGTTTGTTTGTTTGTTTTTCCCTGGGTGCTTAGTTTGTTGAAATATTAACTACACTTCATAACAATTTGGAAGAAATTTAGTGGGGGAAGGGAAAGCAGATTTACAGAGGATCAGATTCTATTAAAATAACATACACACACACACACATATATATATATGTATATATATATATATATATATATATATAAGATATTTTGTTAGTAAATAAACATTTATTGAGCATTTTCAGTGTACCAATAACTGTACTAAGTGTTGGGGATGTCAAAAATAAATAAAAAGCAAAATACCAGAATCCACTCTCAAGGAAATTACATTCTTAATAAAAAATGCAAATGAAGGTAGCCTTGCTGTGTTAGACCTAAAACTATATTATAAAGCAGCGTTCATCGCAACCATTTGGTACTGGCTTAGAAATAAGAGTAGTGAGGGCAGCTAAGTAGTGCAGTGGATAGAGCACCAGTCCTGAAGTCAGGAGGACCTGAATTCAAATTTGGTCTCATAAACTTAACACTGCCTCGCTGTGTGACCCTGGGCAAGTCATTTAACTCCAATTGCCTCAGGAGGGGGGAATAAAAAGAAATAGAGTAGTCGATCGTGGAATAGGTTAGGCTCCCAAGGCACAATAATCATGATTATATTAATCTAGTGTTTGATAAACCCAAACACCCCAGCTTCTGGGTTAAGAACTGACTATTTGACAAAAATTGTTGGGAAAATTGGAAATTAGTATGGCAGAAACTAGGCATTGATCCCTATCTAACACTGTATACCCAAATAATATTGAAATGGATTCATGATTTAGACATAAAGTGATATTATAAGCAAATTAGAAGAACAAAGGAGAGTTTACCTCTCAAATCTGTGGAGAAGGAAGGAATTTGTGGTCAAAGAAAAACTAGGGTACATAATGGAATGAAAAATGGATAATTTTCATTGTATTGATTTTATATATTTATAAATAAGTATATATGATATATGATTACATATGATCAAAGGATATGAACAGACAATTTTCAGATGAAGAAATTGAAACCATTTCTAGTCATATGAAAAGGTGCTCTAGGGGCAGCTAGGTGGCATAGTGGATATAGCACCAGCCCTGAAGTCAGGAGGACTTGAGTTCAAATCTGGTCTCAGACACTTAACATTCCCCAGGTGTATGACCTTGAGCAAGTCACATAACCTCAATTTCCTCAGTAAAAAGCAAAAAAAAAAAAGGTGCTCTAAATCACTATTGATCAGAGAAATGCAAATTAAGACAACTCTGAGATACCATTACACACATCTCAGATTGGCTAAAATGGCAGGTAAAGATAATGATGAATGTTGGAGGGGATGTGGGAAAACTAGGACACTGATACATTGTTGGTGGAGTTGTGAACTGATCCAACTATTCTGGAGAGCAGTTTGAAACTGTGCTCAAAGAGCTAACAAACTGTGCATATCCTTTGATCCAATAATGTCTTTACTGCATTTATATCCCAGAGATCACAAAAAAGGGAAGAGAACCTATGTGTATGAAAATATTTATAACAACCCTTTTTGAAGTGTCTAGAAAGCAAAAACTGAGTGGATGCCCATCATTTGGAGAGTAGATGAATACATTATATGGTATATGAATGTTATGGAATATTATTGTTCAGTAAGAAATGACCAGCAAGATGATTTCAGAGAGGCCTGGAGAGACTTACATGAACTGATGCTAAATGAAATGAGTAAAATCAGGAGAACATTGTACACAGTAACAAATAGATTGTGACTCTTTACACCAGTGAAGTGATTCAAGTCAGTTCCAATGGTCTTGTGATGAAGTGAGCCAGTTGCACCCAGAGAGAGGACTGTGGGGACTGAATGTGGACCAGAACATAGCATTTTCACTCTTTTTGTTGTTGTTTGCTTGCATTTTGTTTCCTTTCTCATTTTTTTTCTTTTTGATTTGATTTTTCTTGTGTAGCATGATAAATGTAGAAATATGTATAGAAGAATTGCACACATTTAACATATATTGGATTACTTACTATCTAGGGTAGGAGATAGGAAGAAGGGAGAGGAAAAAAATTTGGAATGGAAGATTTTGCAGGGGTGAATGCTAAAATTGACTATGCATATGTTTTGAAAATAAAAAGATTAATTATGAAAGAAAAAAGAAATTACATTCCACTGAGGGAAATAACATATAAATAATTCTGTTATGCATATTGTTGTATGTTTTTTTTAATAAAGCTTTTTATTTGCAAAACATATGAGTGACCTTTCAACATTGACCTTTGCAAAAAAAACTTTTTTTTCCCCAAGCTTTTCCTTTCCCTCCCCCCG
>JAJPUD010003751.1:137250-149952 GCA_023553655.1 Myrmecobius fasciatus
GATCTCATTTCGTTTCCCCATGTTTCTTCTAACTCTCTTTTAAGATTTTTTATGCAATCTTCAAAGAAAGCCTTGTGACATGGAGACCAATTTATGTCTCTCTTTGGGGCTTTTTCTGGAGTTGCTTTACCTTTAGGGGCCTCAGGATTTGAGGTCTGTTCTTCCCTCTCTCCATAAAAGTTGTCTATGGTGAGAGCTCTTTTTGGTTTTTTATTCATTTTTTTTTAAAGGTGTGAGGTCTGTTTAGGGCAAAGGTGGGACAGCTGCTTTAATTTGCCCTGGGGCAGTTCTGCTGATTGAGTTATTTCAGGAACTGGGCAGTTCTGCTGATTGAATTATGTCAGGGGCTGGGCAGCTCCGCTGATTGAATTATTTCTGGTGCTTATCAGTCCTGTTGTTTGATTGATTGCTTTAAGGTGCTGTGTAATGGCAGCTAGGTCCGATGCTCATCAGGGGTTCAGTGGTTCACAATCTATCCCCCTCAAAAGGCAGACCCTCCAAACCACCTGCCCACAATCAGGACAAATTGTTCCAAGAGGCTCGCAGAAGACTCCCAGGTGTGTGAAAAGCACAACGCTCCCACTCCTGTTCTGACTCCTGTTCCAGCTCCCTGCTCCAGCTCCCTGCCCCGGTCTCCCTGTGCTGCAGTCTGGGTTCAGTAGGCCACCCCCTGCCCCATTAAAACAGACCTGTTTTGAGGTTCTTCCAGAGTATCTTCTTCTAGAATCGTGTTGTTCTCCGGATATTGTGGATTTTTTTTGCTTCAGAATCAGTCTAGAGGCTTCATATTTTGTTGGTTTGAGGGGAGGTTAGAGGAGGTTACAGAGAATCCTGTCTGATCTCCGCCACCATGGCTCCACCTCCACAATGTTTCTTCCTGTTGTATGTAATATATGCAGAATAAATGGAAGATAATCTCAGAGAAGAACATCCTGGATCTGAGGTGGTGGTTAAGGAGCTAAAAAAAAAGCAAGGATTTATGTAAACAGATTTGAACTAAATTATGAAGGAAACCAGGAAAGCTAAAAAGTAAAGGGAAGGAGGGAAACTATTCCAGCAATGAAGTAGAATCAAAATCTTCTGGAGTCAGTAGTTCCACTGTCTTTTGAGTCAATTGTTAAATTTTCAATGCAACTATTTACACCTTAGAAATTAACAAAAGTTACAAATCAAGGCTTGATTTCCTGTTTTGATGATTGTCTATATTTTATTTTTTTTCAGTCTTCTTGATTTTTTTATTAAACCTTTTTGTTTGAGAAACATATGCATGGGTAATTTTTCAACATTAACCCTTGCAAAACTTTCTGTTCCAAATTTTTCCCTCCTTCCTCCCACCCTTCCCCTAGATGGCAGGTAGTTCAATGCATGCTATGTTAAAATATATGACAAAAACAATATATGTATACATATTTATACAGTAATCTTGCTGCACAAGAAAAATAGGATCTAGAAAGAAAAAAAACTGAGAAAGAAAACAAAATGCAAGCAAACACCAGCAGAAAGCATGAAAATGCTATGTTGTGGTCCACATTCAGATGCCACTGGCCTCTCTCTGGATGTATATGAATATCTTCATCACTGAACAATTGTAACTGGTTTGAATCATCTCATTGTTGAAGAGAGCACTGTCCATCAGAATTGATCATCATATAGTCTTATTGTTCCCGTGTGCAATGATCTCCTGGTTCTGCCCATTTCACTTAGCATCAGTTCATGCAAGTCTCTCCACGTCTCTCTGAAATCATCCTGCTGGTCGTTTCTTACAGAACAATAATATTCCATAACATTCATATACCATAACTTACTCAGTCATTCTCCAATTGACGGGCATCCATTCAGTTTCCAGTTCCTAACCACTACAAAAAGGGCTGCCGCAAACATTTTTGCACCTGTGGGACCCTTTCCCTCTTTTAAAATCTCTTTGGGATATAGGCCCAACAGAAATACTGCTGGATCAAAGGGTATGAACAGTTTGATAAGTTTTTGAACATAGTTCCAAATTGCTCTCCAGAATGGTTGGATCTGTTCACAGTTCCACCTACAATGTAGCAGTGTCCCAGTTTTCCCACATCCCCTCCAACATTCATCATTTTCTTTTCTTGTCATCTTAGTCAATCTGACAGGTGTGTAGTGGTATCTCAGAATTGTCTTAATTTACATTTCTCTGATCAATAGTGATTTGGAGCACCTTTTCATATGACTAGAAATAGTTTTAATTTCATCATCTGAAAATTGTCTGTTCATATCCTTTGACCATTTATTGATTGGAGAATGGCTTGAATTCTTATAAATATGAGACAATTCTCTATATATTTTAGAGATGAGACCTTTATCAGAACCCTTAAATGTAAAGATGATTTTCCGATTTATTGCTTCCCTCCTAATCTTGACTGCATTGGTTTTGTTTGTACAAAAACTTTTTAACTTAATATAGTCAACGTTATCTATCTGGTGTTCAATTAAGAGTTCCAGTTCTTCTCTGGACATAAATTTATTCCATCTCCATAGGTCTGAGAGGTAAACTCTACTACATTCCTCTAATTTACTTATAATATCACTCTTTATATCCAGATCATGAACCCATTTAGATCTTATCTTGGTATGTGGTGTTAGATGTGGGTCAAGCCCTAATTTCTTCCACACTAGTTTCCAATTTTCCCAGTGGTTTTTGTCAAATAATGAGTACTTATCGCAGAAGCTGGGGTCTTTGGGTTTATCAAACACTAAATTTCTATAGTTATTGCCTAGTTTGTCCTGTGATTCTATCCTATGACACTGATCGACTACTCTATTTCTTAGCCAGTACCAAATGGTTTTGATGGCCGCTGCTTTATGATATAGTTTTAGATCTGGTACAGCAAAGCCACCTTTATTAGCATTTTTTTTCCCATTAATTCCCTTGAAATTCTTGACATTTTGTTCTTCCAAATAAACTTTGCTATTATTTTTTTCTAGATTTGTAAAATAATTTCTTGGGAGTTTGGTATGGCACTAAATAAGTAAATTAGTTGGGTAGTATTGTCATTTTTATTATATTTGCTCAGCCTACTCATGAGCACTTGATATTTTTCCAACTGATTAGGTCTGACTTTATTAGTGTGGAAAGTGTTTTGTAGTTTAGTTTGTATAGTTCTTGACTTTCCCTTTGCAGATAGATTCCCAAATATTTTATACTATTGGCAGTTATTTTCAATGGAATTTCTGTTTGTATCTCTTGGTGCTGAACTTTCTTGGTACTTTCTTGGAACTTAAAAATGCTGATGATTTATGTGACTTTATTTTGTACCCTGCAACTTTGCTAAAGTTGTGAATTGTTCCTAGTAGTTTTTTAGTTGAGTCTCTAGGGTTGTCTAAGTATACCATCAATATCATCTGCAAAGAATGATAATTTGTATTCCTCATGACTTACTCTAATTCTTTTAATCTATTTTTCTTCTCTCACTGCTAAAGCTAACATTTCTAATGCAATATTGAATAGTAATGGTGACAATGGACAGCCTTGTTTCACTCCTGATCTTATTGGGAATGGTTCTAGTTTGTCCCCATTACATATGATGTTTGCTGATGGTTTTAAATAGATACTACTGATCATTTTCAGGAAAAACCCATTTATTCCTATACTCTCTAGTGTTTTTAATAGGACTGGGTGTTGGATTTTATCAAATGCTTTTGCTGCATTTAGTGAGGTAAACATATGGTTTTTGTTAGTTTGGTTAATATAATTGATTATGCTGATAGTTTTCCTAATATTGAAACGGCCCTGCATTCCTGGCAAAATCCTACTTGGTCACAGTGTATTATCCTGGGGATGACTTTCTGTAATCTCATTGCTAATATATTATTTAAGGTTTTTGCATCAATATTCATTAGGGAAATTGGTCTATAATTTTCTTTCTCTGTTTTCCACCCTACCTGGTTTAGCTATCAGCACCATATCTGTGTCATAAAAGAAATTTGCTAGAACACCTTTTTTTTCCCTATTTTTTCAAATAGTTTATATAATATTGGTAGAATGTTTGGTAGAATTCACATGTAAATCCAACTGGCCCTGGAGATTTTTTCTTAGGAAGTAGATTAATAGCTCGTTCTATTTCTTTTTTTCTAAAAAAGGGGCTATTTAAATAATTTATTTCCTCTTCTGTTTACCTGGATAATCTATATTTTTGTAGATATTCCTCCATTTCATTTAGATTATCAAATTTATTGGCATGAAGTTAGGCAAAGTAATTCCTAATTATGGTTCTAATTTCCTCTTCATTGGTGGAAAGTTCTCTCTTTACATCTTTAAGCTTAACTATTTGATTTTCTTTTTCCTTTTTGTAATTAAATTAACTAAAGGTTTATCTATTTTGTTGTTTTATTTTCATAAAACCAATTCTTAGTTTTATTTATTAATTTAATAATTTTTTTTTACTTTCAATTTTATTAATCTCCCCTTTTATTATCAGATTTTCAAATTTGGTATTTAAATGAGGGTTTTTAATTTGTTTTTTGTTTTTTTTTTTTAGCTTTTTTTGATTGTAAGACCAATTCATTGATCTTCTCTTTTTCTATTTTATGCAAGTAAGCACCTAGAGATATACAATTTCCCTTTAAAAGTATTATGGCTGCATCCCATACATTTTGGCATGTTATCTCATTATTGACATTTTCCTGAATGGAATTATTAATTGTGTCTATGATTTGCTGTTTCACCCATTCATTCTTTAGGATTTGATTATTTAATTTCCACATAATTTTTGGTCTATTTTCTCCTGGCCTTATATTGCATGTGATTTTTATTGCATCATGATCTGAAAAAAATCATTTACTATTTCTGCCTTTCTGCATTTGATTTTGAGGTTTTTATGCCCTACCACATGGTCAGTTTTTATATAAGTTCCATGAACTTCTGGGAAAAAAATTAAACTCCTTTCTGTCTCCATTCAATTGTCTCCCAAGATCAATCATACCTATCTTTTCTAACATTTTGTTTACCTCCTTAACCTCTTTCTTATTTATTTTGTGGTTTGATTTATCTATTTCTGAAAGAGCAAGGTTGAGATCCCCCAGTAGTACAGTTTTGCTGTCTATTTATTCTTGAATCTCTCTTAACTTCTCCTCTAAGAATTTGGATGCTATACTACTTGGTGCATATATATTTAGTATTGATATTGCTTCACTCTCTATGGTACCCTTTAGTAAAATATTTTCCTTTCTTATCTCTTTTTAATTAGATCTATCTTTGCTTTTACTTGATCTGAGATGAGGATTGCTACCCTTGATTTTTTTTGTTCACCTGAAACATAAAAAATTCTATTCCAGCCTTTTACCTTCACTCTGTATGTATCACTATGCTTTAGATGCGTTTCTTGTAAACAACATATTGTAGGATTCAGGCTTTTAATACAGTCTGCTATCCACTTCCGTTTTAAGGGAGAGTTCATCCCATTCACATTCACAATTAAAATAACTAATTCTGTGTTTCCTGTCATCTTATTTACCCAAATTTATGTTTTTCTCTTTCCTTTCACCTTTCTCTACTCCCCAGTATTTTGCTTTTGATGACTACATCCCTCAAACATCCTCCCCCTTTGCAGCCCCTCCCCCTTTTTTACACTTTTCCTCTAATTCTTCTATTTTACCTTCTATTAGTCTTTCCCTTTCTTTTCCTCCTTTCCCTCCCACTTCCCTATATGTTGGGACAAGTTTCTCTGTGAAACCAAATGTCTGATATTCTCTCTTAGAGCCAAATCTGATGAGAATAAGATTCACACAATGCTCATTTCCCTCCCTTCTTTCCCTCAATTATAATAGCTTTTCTTTGCCTCTTTGTGAGATGTGATTTCCCTGATTTTACCTCCTTTTTCCTTTTTTTCAGTATGATCCCCTTTCCACCTCTAGTTTCTTTTTCATATTATCAAAATAAAATCAAATTCTACCCACATTCTCTAAGAATACCCAAAATGGAAATATAGTTCTCAAGAATCCTTTCCTTTTTACCTTTTTATGCTTCTCGAGTTCTGTGGAACTCAAATTTTTAGAAGTCAATTTTTTTGTTCAGATCTGTCTGAATAGGTAGAATTAGAAATAGGTATAATTCACCTATATCATTACACGTCCATCTTCTTCCTTGAAATGCTCATTTTAGCTGGATAGATTATTCTTGGCTGTAATCCAAGCTCCTTTGCCTTTTGAAATATCAGATTACAGGCCCTTTGATTCTTTAAGGTGGAAGCTGATAGAACCTGGGTGATTATGATTGTGGTCCTTGGTATTTGAATTGTTTCTTTCTGGCTGCTTGTAATATCTTTTCCTTGATATGATAGTTCTGAAATTTAACCACAATATTCTTTGGGATTTAATTTTGGGGTCTCTTTCAGAAAGTAATTGGTGAATTCTTTTAATGGCTATTTTACCTTTTGATTCTAAAATATGAGAGTAGTTTTCTTTTATGATTTCCTGTAAGATAGTGTCTAGTGTCTAGGTTCTTTTTTTTTTTCATCATGGCTTTCAGGAAGCCCAATAATCCTTAGACTGTCTCTCCCAGATCTATCTTCCAGATCAGTTGTTTTTCCTAGGAGATATTTCTCTCTTTTTTTTCATTTTTTGTTTTGTTTCAGTGATTCTTGAAGTCTCATTGAATCATTCACTTCCGTTTGTTCAATTCTAATTTTTGGTGTATTATTTTCTTCAGCTACCTGTTTTAGCTCTTTTTGTAATTGGCCAATTGAATTTTTTTGGTCATTGCATTCTTTTTCCATTTCACTAATTTTGTTTTTCAGTGAATTGGTGTCTTTTTCATATCTGTTTTTATGGGGCATTATGTGCTTTTTCCATTCTTTCTTGCAATGATTTCATTTCATTTCCCCATTTTTCTTCTAACTCTCTTTTGAGATTCTTTATGCAATCTTCCAGAAAAGCCTTATGAAATGGGGACTAGCTTATGTCTCTCTTTGTGGTTTCCTCTGAAGTTGCTTTACTTTTAGGAACCTCAGGATCTGAGGTCTGTCCTTCTCTCTCTTCATAAAAGCTTTCTATGGTGAGAGTTCTTTTTTGTTTTTTATTCATTTTTTAATGCTTGAGTCAGTTCAATGCAAAGGAGTGATAGCTGCTTTAGTTTTCCTTGGGGCAGTTCTGCTGATTCTCTTCTGGTGCTTGGTAATCAAGGTTAGGTCCCATGTTCTTGCAGGGCTCAGTGGTTTATAATTTGCCTTTTGTAGCAAATCTGCCAAAGCACCTGCCTGCAACCAGGACAGAGTAGCCTAAGAGGCTCACAGAAGCTTCCCATATGCTTAGAGTTTGCCATGCTCTGAGTTTTGGCCCTGGCTTCCTGCTCTGTCTCCCCACACTACTGTCTGGGCTTGGTAGGTTATCCCTATACCTGAATAAAACAGACCTGTTCTGAAGTTCTTCCAAGGTATCTTCTTCTGGGAATGTGTTGTACTCCATATATTTGTGGATTCTTTGACTCCAAAATCAGTTTAGAGGCTTAACCTGCTTGAGAGAAGGTCAGAGGAGATCACAGAAAGTCGTGCCTGCTCTCCATCATCTTGGCTTCACTCCCTGATTGTCTATACTTTAGAAAGTTATGAAGATAATGTTAATGATATAAATTAAATTTAAAAGGTATATTATGTATCCTTTTTTATCATTTTATTTTTTCTGGTTATACATGCATATTAGCTTTTTTAATATACATTTCTTTATGAATCATATTGAGATAGAAAAATCAAAACAAAAGGGAAAAACTATGGGGAGAGGAAAAAAAACAGAAAAAAGAAGTGAACTTAGCATATGTTGATTTACATTCAATCTCTATAGTTCTCTTTCTAGATCTGATGGCATTTTGTATCTAAAATTTATTGGGATTGCCTTGGATCACTGAATCACTGAGAAGAACCAAATCTTTCATAGTTGATCATGGCAAAATCTTGCTGTTATTATGTACAATATATTTCTGCTTCTTCTTGTTTTGCTCAGCATCAGTTCATGTAAATTTTTCTAGGTCTTTCTAAAATCAGCTTATTCATTATTTTTATAGAGCAATAATATCCCATTACTTCCATACACCACAACTTATTCAGTTATTCTCCAATCATTGGGCATCCATTCATTTTGCAATTTTTTGCTACCATAGAAAGAGCTCATACAAACATTTTTAGCATATGTAGGTTATTTTCCCTCCTTTATGATTTCCTTGGGATACAGATCCAGTACTGGTCCTGCTGGATCAAAGGGTATGCATAGTGTTATCACCCTTTGGGCATAGTACCAAATTGTTCTCCAGAATGATTGGGTCATTTCACAACTCCACCAACAATGCCTTAGTGTCCCAGTTTTCCCACTCTAACATTTTTCATTATCTTTTCCTGTCATCTTATCCAATCTGAGAGGTTTGAAGTAGTATCTCGGAGTTGTTTTAATTTGCATTTCTCTAATCAATAATGATTTAGAGAGTCTTTTCATTTTACTATAGATGGTTTTAATTTTGTCATCTGGAAATTGTCTGCTCATATCCTTTGACCATTTATCAGCTGGAGAATGCCTTGTCTTCCTAATAAACTTAATACCATTCTTTATATATTTTAGAAATGAGACCTTTATCAGAAACACTGGCTATAAAATTTTTTCCTAGTTTTGTATTTTCCTTTTAATTTTGCTTGTGTTGGTTTTGTTTATGCAAAACCTTTTTAATTTAATATAATTAAAGCTGTCTATTTTGCCTTTCATAATGTTCTCTAGTTCTTCATTAGTCATAAATTCCTCCTTTCTCCTAAATTATGTATATTTTTTGGTGAGCCAATTGTTAAACATTTACTAGCACACTATTAGAAAAATCAGTTCAAAGTACATGGATTCAGAAGATGAAGGAAGCATCATGTGTGAAGGACAGCATGTAGTCCAACATATCTGGATTATAATGTTTTTGGAGGGGAGTCAAGTGGAAAAAAAATAAGTGGTAAAAAGGGAACCAGATTGTGAAGAGCTTTAAATACTAACAGAAGATTTTATATTTGATCCTGGAAATAATTTTACAATTTGAACCTAAGATAGAAAAATCCTGACTTGGGTTTTTCAATTCAGTTATTCCCCTTCCCAAATGCACATGACCAAATAAGCTCATCTCTAACAACTGAGACATAACATGGAAGAGAAAGAGAATGTGGAGCAGACAAGTCAATTTCTTTCTTTTTTTTTTTGCTTTTTTGCTGAGGCAATTGGGGTTAAGTGACTTGCCCAGGGTCACACAGCTGTTACGTGTCTGAGATTAGATTTGAACTCAGGTCCTCCTGACTTCAGGGCTGGTGCTCTAATCCACTGCACCACCTAGCTGCCCCCAAAAGCTGTCATTCCCCTTTGAGGGAGAACTTTTTTTTTTTTTGCTTAGGCAATTGGGGTTAAGTGACTTGCCCAGGGTCACACAGCTAGGAAGTGTCTGAGCCCATTTTTGAACTCAGGTCCTCCTGACTTCAGGGCTGGTGCTCTAACCACTGCACCACCTACCTGCCCCGACAAGTCAATTTCTTTACCAAAGATAGAATAAAGAGGAGACAGACACATAGTAGACTGTAGGAAGAAGTATATTAAAGCTGAATCCCAATCAGTCATTCACACTACACATAGATTCCCTCAAGGAACATCACAAAACCAATAGCACAACTAGACTCCAAAGTGCTAGAGCTAAGCAGTTCTGTGTCCTGGTATGTTGAAATCACCAGGAGTGAGATTTAAAAAAGATTTAAGAAAAAATTTAAGAAAATTTGATAAATCATAGAATTTCCAATTTGGGAGAAACCTCAATGGCCAACTAATCCAACTCATTTCTGAGAAAGAATCCCCTCTTTACTATAACCCATTATTTCTCAAATTAAAATATTGTAGGGAACAGCTAAGTGGAGCAGTGGATAGAGTACCAGCCCTGAAGTCAGGAAGACCTGAGTTCAAATCTGGTCTCAGACACACGTCCTAGCTGTGTGATCTAGAGCAAGTCACTTAACCCCAATTGCCTCAGCAAAAAAGCAAAAAAAAAATAATAATAACATACTGTATTTTCTTGGCTAACTCTAATTCTTGTTTTATTTCAATTAAGTAACTAATATAACTAATACATAATTTTCACTTTTATTTTTGTTCACTTGCATTTTGTTTTCTTTCTTATTTTTTCCTTTTTCATCTGATTTTTCTTGTGTCCCATAATTGTGTAAATATGTATAGAAGAATTGCATATATTTAACATATATTGGATAACTTGCTGCCTGAGGGGATAAGAGGAAGGGAGGGGAAAATTTGGAACACAACATTTTGCAAGGGTGAATGTTGAAAATTATTTATGCATGTGTTTTGAAAATAAAAAAAAATGTTCAATTTAAACAAGAAACTAATACATAGTACTTCTAGTTCTATCTTCTGGGACCAAGAAAAGCAAATTGAATCTCTCTTCAATATAAAAGTTCTTTAGGTATTTAAAGATAGTTTTTATGTTCTCACTCACATCTTCAAGCCTTCTCATTCCGAAAGATTACCTTCAGGTATTTTGGTAAAACTATATGTCCTGATTAGGCGAGACTCAAAGAGATAGACAGACTTTATAAGTTCCAATGGAAATACCTATAGGGATTGAAAAGTATAGGATATATAAGAATTTAAAGGATATATGAAAATTGAAAAATTACAGAGTAGACCTTTACTGGGATTAGCCCCAGGGAGAGATAAGGAACAATATGGTTTTGTTCAGATGGACTAAATCTGTGTGTGTGTGTGTGTGTGTGTATTTAAAAAAAACTTTAAATAAAATAGACTCATTACTTTACTCCTTGATGCTTTATCACATTATCAAAGGGTTGAATTTAATGAGAGAAAAATGAAATTTCTATGAGTTAGCTTTTGTCCATTTATCCCCTGGCAAAAACTCAGTTTTCTTTCTTATGATTCACGATTATCCAGTAGCCTTTGACCTCCTAAAATTCTTGTGAATAATTGCTGATCTCTCCACAATAACTTTTAAAAACCAATATATGTATTTGGTGGGTTTAGTATAATGCCTAGCACATTGTAGTTGCTTAATAAACTTTATATATGATTATAGATATTGATATGAAATCTGTTTTACTCTTTCCCAAAGGAGATTCTAATTTCTATCTTTGCAGAGAGAAGAGAGTCAATAGAAGAGCAAGAGAACTGGAAAGATTGAGAACTGCCATAGTTGCTCAATCTCTCTTTCACTTTCCTACCTTCGAAAGGAGTATCAAGCTCAAATTATAATGATTTATATAAATGTCTATATTACATAGATCTACATCTATATAATGACCTCAAATATCTGTAGTCAAATGGTATAATCACTTTCCCTTACAAAACTCTAGAGGAGAATAACTTTTAAACTTACTAACACCAACTTCCAAATGCTGGTATGCAAAGACCATCATAAATAGCCAGTAAACCTCTTTATGAAAGAAAAAAAAACGAAATTAGAAGAGTTATACAGTATAAAACGGACCAAAGATGATGCAAGATTCAATATGCTTTTTAGTTGAGAATGAAATAAGTTCATGATTCATCCAAGGAGAAAAAGATCTCACTAAAGAGATTCCACTCTTAGTAATCTCCATGGTTGTACACACTGCAAATCGAGAGTGTTAGTAGGAAGAAGAGAAAAGAGCTAGGTTCCTCACATGTCTCCAGCTCCTAGGAGATTCCCTTTTGCCATTCAATACTCCATACTCACCTTTCACACCCTCTTTCTTGAACTCACCCCAAATATTTCTTCTGGTACATAACATGGAGCACATAATGTCATGGGGCTATCCCTCCAGAAACCATCAAATATGCCTCATATGAGGGTAAGATTACAGAAATATCATAATTTTTCCTACCAAAAGATGCAATTCTGAATTTCTATTTTGAGTGTTGAGAATGTACTGACTTTCTTTCTCTCCAACAGTTGTGAAATGTGTTTTCTTATATTTCTCTTTAATTTCAGTTGTCAGAATCATGAGTTGTCATGACAGCATAAAAAAATCAAGATTATAAAATGCTATTCCAAGGTTGTGTCAAACAATTGGTTGATTCATTGAAAAGATTTATCACATAAGTTCTGTGGGGGCATATAACTGTCATCCCTGATATTAAAGAAATCTGAGGTTGGTAGATTGTTGAGTTCAGGAGTTCTGAGGCTGCAGCAGGGTCAAATTTAATCAGATGCCTGATTCTAAGAATATGATGAGCCCCATAGTATGAATGAGCCAATAGGCTGCTTGCTAAGACAGGGAGGAATTTATGTAAATAAAAATATGGATCTAATTTTAGTTTCCTTGATGATCAGTATTGGGAATAAGGTTTTTGAGTGGCTACTAGATTTTCAGCCTGGATGAGAGAGACATAAAAAAGGAAAGGGAGAAGGAGAGGGAGAGGGCAAAAGAAAGGTAGAGGAAGATGGAAGACAAGAGTGGGGAGTTGAAGAGAAAATAAGAGAGGGGAAGAAAGGACAAGGGAAGAGAATGGAGGGAAGAATAGGGAGGTGAGAAGAGAATAGGGGAAGGGAGGGAAGGAGGTTGGAAGGGATAGGGAGAAAACAAAGGAAGGAGAGAAAGAAGAAAGGAAGGAACAAGGAAGGGAAGGAAAGAGAGAAGGGATGATAGAAGGAAGGAAGGAAGGAAGGAAGGAAGGAAGGAAGGAAGGAAGGAAGGAAGGAAGGAAGGAAGGAAGGCAGGAAGGAAGGCA